>QFEU01022234.1:9373-26556 GCA_003316345.1 Tricholoma terreum
GATTATGGGTAAGGGTCCCCAAAAGATAAAAGATGAGCCATGTCACTTGGCTAAGACATCTGTTAGCTATGTGGCCAAATCCCTGTCACTTTAACCTGAAACCAGTTTCAGGTGTGACAACGTACATCAATGGCGCATGTCTTTGATAGAAATGTAAACCAGATTGAGAACTCACATGGGTCAGATGATTTCTGCAGTGAAAGCCGGTGCTGGGCAAAGCTTGGAGATCACACCCATGTGCCGCTTGACTGGAGATGTTGATACAGCTGCAGTATTTTCTTCGAGCTTGACACTGGAACTGGCATCTTGACCCTTTTCAACAGAAGATACATACCAGCGGCGGTAGTAGTCGATCATGAATTTTTGACCCTTCCAGTTGTCATCGCAGTAGCGAAGGAAAGAAAACTTGATGTGCAGTTCCTTCCAAAATGCATCCTTCAGGCCTTTGCTGAGTTCTTTCCAGAAGCCTTTGCCCTCGATAAGCTCGTGGTGATCGTTGTTGAGAGTGACGAATACTTCCGTGACGTAGGTGCAGAATTGGTCAAGCTGAGATTTGGTGATGGAACGACCTGTACTGTCTTCAAAGTAGCTGTATTTCCTCGCGCAAGGTTGATACGTGTCGTCAACATCATGAGGCTGGGGTGCTGGAATGTTCTTGCTATCAAATTGACTAGCTTTCCAATATTGGATCATGACCTCGTCCCTGTCATCTTTGGGCTCTGAGACTTCTGGATTTGTTCCATTTGGGAAAAGCAATGCTAGAGGATTGTAATGGTCAGTAGAGCGGTGATGTTCTTTTCGGCGCTTCTTGGATTGTGGAGATCGGCCTCACGTCGTGGTGTCAGGGGAGGATAGAATGTTGATCAGAGAAGGAGAGCGACATCGACAGCAAGATTGGTTGCCATTAGTGCTAGATGCCTTTGTTGCATCCATATACATAGTCCTAAAACATGTCAATAGGTTCAATAGAGTGTGCGACATATAGTCAAACTCATCATGGTTGAATATACCTCCAGTATTTTTCGTTCTCACTAGCCCGTTCGAGTTCTTCGGTTTTCATTCGCAACAGTAATCTAAATGGGAGCGAATAGACCAGAATCAAAATGATGAGAAGGGGCCTTACTCGAGTTCTTGAATTCTTGATTTCAGTTTGAATTGGGAGTGCATATATTCAACTTCTTGTTGGGAATACAATGCCTGAGATGCTTGAAGTTGCTGGTAGGCTTGTTGAGGCTTCTGAAGCACTTGTTGAGCAGATTCTTTGCTGGGGTCTCCACGCCGGAAGAGATCGTGGTGGCCTCGAAAGGTGTGTCGCTATGAGGATGATTTAGTCATATTCTTGCAGTTTCAACCACTTACTTACTGATGGATCTGCAAAGTGCTCTCCCATAAGGGACACAAAGCTTTCTGGCTGGCCAGCTTGATGGATGTCAATATCGTTGCCGCTGCATAAGGACATGGTGAAGAGGAGAGTTACATCCGTCACATTATGTGATCACCATGTGGCGTGTTAAGTTACTGTCAACTGCTGCCATGAACATCGCGCAACATGCAGATACTGCCTTTCTCACTGCCATTTGTGACACGGACCTTGAAATGCTCATCGCCAGTGGCAATCTGCAGCTCTTACAGGCTTTAAATGAACTCAATCAGCTGCGGTAACCACTGTTCATCTTCCTGCTCTTGAATTTCGCACTGCTCACTGGCACTTCTTCTGTGACTACTAAAGCACTCATGAACGAATCATCGAGTTCTTTTCTCCTGGCTCTATTCTCAATGCAAATTCATTGTTTTGGCCCATTCTTGGCACATATACTTCACCTGGTGGCAACCATCTGACCTACCGCATCAACCCCCCTGGGATGGTAATCAGTAAGTGTCCCAATTACAAGAGCTGTGGAGGATGGGCTTTTTGATTTTTTCAGTCCAAGGCGCAACATGCAGATACTGCCTTTCTCACTGCCATTCGTGACACGGACCTTGAAACGCTCATCGCCAGTGGCAATCCACAGCTCTTACAGGCTTTAAATGAACTCGAATTTTTTCAGTCCAAGGCTCAACAAGACTCTTCTACAGAAAATGGTTCCTCCCCTTTTGATGACGTTACGCTCGTAGATATCGATATGAATACGATGCATGAAAAAAAAATAGTTTATTGTTCTATGGAATTATTGTCATAATCCTCTCTGTCAAACGAATGCTTTGTATTGTACTTGCTAATTCAATATATGGGTATCTCAATGATGTGCAACGAACAAATGAACAATGAACATCAAATCATAAGATCGTCTTCTGTACTTAAAGTAGTATCCGAGGTAATCTTTTCTCCTACGACAAAACAATTTTTGAGTGCTGCAAAGGTGTCGGGATTGCTATGCTCCTCGGGTTTGAGAGGGAATGGAAACATGGCAATGATACTCTTGATTGCCTTGGCATCGATGACAGTGATATTCTTCTGAGGACCTCGATATCGGCAGACACGAAGTGCTTGGCTAGAATCTTGCAGGTAAGTTGGTAATGGTTCGGAGTATGGGCACAAGACCGCAACAGCATGCACTTGCTCCATGAATTGAAGGTGGCAAAAGTATTGAACTTCGGCGAAGTAGATGCATCCGTTGACCTTGAACTAACCAAAATAAGCTTTAGAAGTTAATATAATAAGAGATTCACTTACCTTGACATTGCGAGAGACATGAGGTTGTGTCAGCAATTTCTCCTTGAAGGCAGACCAAACTCACTGTCCATTGGGCAGCTGCAACCGTGCCCAGTGCCGAACCAAAAATGAAGCTCGTTGTTGGGGATAGATATGCCTGAATTGCGAAATCTTCTATTGAGCCTTCCAGTGGAATATGTCGGTGGTCTTCCTTCTCCAGCAGGAAAGCGTAGCCCTCTCCCAGATCACAGGCCACACAAGGCAGTGCATTAGTTGTCAGATCAAAGTCACGAACAAGTGCTTTCGCGGCATTTATTCATGCACGAAGAAGGCCACGTTCCGATAAATTCATAAAAGGATTAGAGTGTTGATGGACTTCGCGGCCAAGATTGCCGATTGTGTTTTCGAGGGCCCATTGAGCATAGATACCAAGAGGACCCAAGTGGGCAGTTTCTGTCGCAAGATGAATAGTGGTATGGACAGAGGGCAGTACCAGATGAATGCAGTGGAGATCCCTGTCGCAATAGATCTTCTCAAAGTCCTTGACCCATTCCAAAAGCAGTCCATGAGCATGTTCAAGCTCGGATGCATGAATTGTCTGCTAGTGGATGATGCGACTGCTAGAAACTACCTTACAGAAATGGATCCAGAATTCGTGGGGGAGGACAAGACGAAAGACAGCAGGACCGAGTACCCAGAAGTAGTTGATCCATTCAATTGCCTTGTATCCAGTATTGATCTTCTCTTTAGGGTTTCGTAGAGTGCGACCAAACGAGGCAGGGAAAAAAGGAGCCATCGAGGCAACAAGCGCACCATGTTCAATCCACGTGGCTTCATTGTCAAGGACCTGGAAAGTTGGCCTGGGTCCAATAATGTTAACCTTGCCACGCCAGAGGTTGAGAAGATGCAGAGGAAGATTGTTGCTGTTCAAGGTCAACAGTAAAGAGGAGAGGAGGCAGATACATGGAATCAGGTTGGAAACCAAGACAAATAGTTGGACGGGCGATGCCGGTTTTGAGCCGACATTCTTCAAATGTGGTCTTTGTCAAACTGGTGAGGACATACTGAAGATTTGCCAAGTATTGCTGAGGATCGCCAACAGTAAGCGTCCCAAGATCAATGTCTGGGTGCCAACAGTTATCTGGCAACTTGCAGCCCTTGATACAGTTTCGTGACGGATGGTCTTCACAATCAGAAGGAAGCGTCGCCATAGGATAATAAGTACCTGCACCCGGTTTGCGGCGTCCACCGGCAGGGCATTGGGTACGACATCCATGAGCTCCCTGGTGTCCGACAAAGCCAGTAAGATCTGTGAGAGCCACAGTATCTGCAGTATCTGCCGCAAAAAATATATTTGAAGTGCAAACTTGTTGTTTCTGACCATCCCAGATAGCAAGGCCCCCCTCGCGTTGAATGGCAGAAACATGTCGAAAGCTTGGAAGTAAGAATGACTCGACTTTCTTCGGAGGATTGGGTCCAGGAACAAAGCCGGCAGGAAGAATGTATGCCTTTTTGTAGCGGAAGTCGGGGCTCAGATTAAAAATGATCCAGACAAAGAAGTAGCAGTCAGAATCCTTGTCCCGGTAAAGCTGAGCGCCATCTAGTGAAAATAAGACGAGAGTGTCATCCTCCTTGATAAGCCCAGATTTCACAGCCTCAAGATACTGGTAGCCATCGTAGATGTCTTCGTACACACCAGTAGGTTTTCCGGGGTTCTGATTGAGCTTTGCATGGTTGGCCACGGTTTTGCGATTTCAATAACGCATCCGATTCGCACCTTCTGGAGTCTGCCATTGCGCTTGTATCTGTGGACCCAGCGGAATTGTGTAAAACCGCTTGAGCGGAACTTCGCCAGGCTTCTTTGGATCATATCGGGGCTCAGCACACTCGGGACACTGTTGCAAGTTTGCAAAAGGATCAGTGAAAGCAAGGCAGGAATTTGGACACATATCCGTTTCGATTTGTGTAACCCCTGAGAGCTTCTCGAGACGACTTTTCACAACCCAGTACGAATGGAGAGGGCTGTCAGGACGGGTCTTGTTGAATACGCGACGCGCTTCCTCGTAGGCTGACTTTGGGTGAGCAGCCAAGGCACTGAACAGCTCGAGGGAGATTTGAGTCTGCTCATCGAGTTCAGGAACATCTCTTGATGGATTTCGGAGCTGATAGAGAAGGTCAGGATTGTCAATATCATCTTCAAGTTGTGCATTTCGGATGTTGGTGATCATATCCTGTGAAAGCGCGAGATTTTCGAGAAAAGCGCGAGATTTTCGAGAAAAGCGCGAGGGAATGTATCGTAACTGAGAGGCTGCCTGAGCTGGACAGGAGTAATCGGAGGCACAGGAGGAATATGATGTTCCTGTGGCTCCATATTGACATCTTGATTAGAGAAGTTGTTGTCATAGTTTTCGAGGCCATCCTGCTGAGTGGTATCGGGAGGACGAGAACCATTGGTGACACCTGCTTTGGATGCAGCCTAGAGAACACAAAAGAACAAGTCAAGACTGCCGAGCTACCCAGAGGAGTATCGTTTACAGATCGAGAAGCCTGTGTTCCTGTGACAGCAGCCGCTTGGTTAGCGTGGTATCGTAGCTGCCTCGGTGTAACCCAAGCTCCTCCAGCACAATATTTCAAGCACTTGCATATCTTAGTTTTGCTAGAATCAGTGGGAAGGGGCGGGGGCATAACAATCCAGAATTCAAGTTGAATAGAGGCAAAACAGTGTATTACGTCGGCAAGAGAGAGTCGAGCACAGATGCAGCGCCGACAAGATGTGCAGTCGGTGGTCAACTCAACAAAATCAACATCATTTACTTATGTAAGATGTCAAAAATCATTCTGGTCATTACCTCGAACCTCTGGATCCCTCAGATAAGGGATCAAGAGGGATCTCGATAGATTCCAAGGGATCCACAGGGATACCTAGGTACGGACTTTTGACTGGGATTCAACGACCAGCAACTGCAAGCACAAAGCGAAACAACCATGTCCAGCCGCTTTCCGCCCACGGCAGCATGGCTCGTCCTATCTGTGGCACAACATACTCTGTAGTATGGATAGACATACTAATTCCTAATCGCTCGGGAGACGGGCGCTGGCAAGATCAATATAATTCTGAACAAGGTCACAATTTTCTTCACCGTGCAAGACGTTCGTCTGGGACTAGCGATCTGGGGCGGACGTGCTGATTCGAGCGTGGCTTTGCGAGGTGAGCTTTTAGAAGAGTGGGATTGAATCAGGCTGAAGACGAAGTAAACCAGTCAGGTGCTCATCAGAATTTGGAGATCGGGCCTCGTTATCATGCTGAGCGACGACAGTCGGCATACGCACAACTTAAAAGACAGGGCAAGGTACTCTGACCGGGGCGTCGGCTCAGTGGGCAATAGATTAGGGCGAACTTGTAAGTTGTTCGGGAAGAATGTTTCAGGCACTCGATGGCTCTTGAGTCCCAGCCTGGGCGCCTTATCGTCAGTCTTCATATTCGAGTCTGATTTCCCAACACCTACATCTCCGATGCAGAATTATCCACTCGGGCAGGTAAATAGACATGAAATGATATATAAGTCCTCCCTGGGCTGGCACGCAAGGCAGGCAGGATAGGAAGGTCATGCAGGTGTGGCTCAACGTCTTACCAGAGGCTGGCTATTCGGATGCACAATACGTGAGGGAGTTTTGGGTCGCAGGGACGATCGAACATTTACTGAAACACACTAAGTAGTACAAATGATAACCTCACTAGCGTCTGCAATAGATCCTGCTTTCCTCCAGGGACTGCGTAGCTGTGGTATACGATATGAGTACGTGGCTCGGATGGATGGGATTGACAGCGATAGGACATATTATAACAAAGGTGAACAACGACGACGACGGGGTATGAGTTGGGAATACAAGTATACAAGTACAACGATCATGTCTACGAATATTAAGATCAGGATTTGACGATGGACGAGTCATAAGAATGGCGTACCGTGCGCGGGAAATTACTTGAAAGGGCAATCCGTGGCATGGCCATTGCGCCAGCCACAGTGACAACATTGCGACGAGCCGCTATAGTTGATGCATAGGCTCCAATCACTCTCCGTGAATGAACGACATAACAATGACGAATAGTGGTCGCAATGTAACTCGGTGCATGAGGCGTCGACCACGGTAGAGGCGACGAGAGATGTGGTTGACTGCATTTCGTATAAGACACGGATAGAGCACACAGTAGTTGAAACTCGGTAGGGTGAATGAGCGATAAGGTAGCACGTTTACAGAGCCTTTTATAATTTTGGCGGCACAATAGAAACGGACCGAAGAGTAGATTGTGGCGTCCAAGTCAAGTGATGGCTTCACAACAAATCGTGATGCTTTATCCGAGTCTGACGTACATAGGATGTACATCCAAACCGAGACGGCAGCCATCTCGAATCGAGCTAGTCTATAGGCTAATAACGGGTCCATAAACTGGCCTGTAAACGGCAATATGATGCGCGTCGTCATTTTTGGATGATAACAGGTCGATGTTATATCATTGCTTCGGGACGTCGACCAGCCTGCGGCGTGGGTGGTAGAAGGTGGTAGAGGATCGGATCGAAGGAAATTTCAAACTCGAAGCTTCATGACATAAAAGCGTAGAACGATCAGTATACTCAACCATTATACTATATAGACTACATGTACTTTTGTCTGGACACCTCACCCTCGATCGGCCCGCTGCTACAAACCGAACTGAGAAGGAACAAACATGATGTGATATAAAAGAAGACTCAACGTTACTCAACCGTGACCCATGTCAGAATCTCCCTCCGCACCGTCATTCTCTCAACAGCTCGAGCATTCCTCCCTCATGCCGCAAAATCCATCATGGACCCACCGATCGGTCCTGAGAATCCCCCGATTGGTCTTTATGCACTCATTCTGACAGCTGTACATCATCTCCTTGTGTTGCATGATTTGCTAACCGACTCGGACTCAGATGATTCAAGATCGAGCGCGCCTTGATGGCTTATTTACCGAAAGGGACCTTTGCAACGCCGAAAGACTTCAAACACGACTACTATTGGAAGCAACTGGGCCAGTTCATGAACACACTCCAGACCAGGGTGAGCAAACGACGTTGGACGGAGATTCTCGGTGGCCTTGCCATCGTTGATGACGAAGAGATGGCTGATGTTGGAGACAGCGACAACGCGCCAAACTTATCTGTCCTTTCGGCATATCGTGCCAGCATCTACATCCATAAAAGCCCATCAAAGGCTTGAAACTCTCATCGGCACTTTATGCAGAGTACAAGTCTTTTGATCTTCACGAAATTTCATGCTCGGAATACTTAGTTTTGAATCGTTTTGAGAGTTTCGAAGGTTTTTCATAGTGTTTACATAGCCAAGTTTCTGTCGAAGATGACCTAGGTTCTGGGGTTTTGTGTTTTGTTGTGTTTTTGAGTTTTTAGAGGGTTTCCAGTATTTACAAAACTCGAAAAACTAAATAGACGGATTCCTGATGTATCAGAAAGGCAGGAATGATACCAAAGATTTTAATAGCCATTTATATTTATACCAAACTAAGTACAGTTAGTTTCCTGATGATGGTGTCTATGTAGCACTGCCACAGAGTCCCATACTCGGATGGCCCATGGTTTGCTGATCACTCAATGCTGTGTCATCCTTTCTACCCTCTGCATCCATTATGGCCCGTCGTCTACCAATCCACGATAAACAAAGGACACCTCATTCATGGTCGTGGAATGAATATCGACTTTCGAATGCCCCACGTACTAGTATGCAAGACTACAGCGAACCTCAGGATGGCGTTTATTCTGTTTCTCTCCCGGTACAACAAGCAAGCGCACAATCTGGTTCGGATTCTCGTAGTCTCGCCAAACTGTTTATCCTCGGGAAAAACATCACCAATCATGTTGTTCGGCAGTTTCAAGACGAGTACGTCACTTCATGTTTCATTTGGAACCGATGTCGTTGCTGAGCTGCTTGAGAGTAGAAACAACATTGATCATGATTTTTTCACATACTGTCAAGACAACGTCGTGTCTCTTTCTCGGGACAGACACTTCGAAACAGAAGATCGTAGGTCACAGACTCTGACGGCCAACTATTCGTAACGAGCTCACGTCGAGGAAGATATTAGAATTACATTACCCTTCTTGCGTAAAATACAAACAGGCAATATTTTCTCAGACGACATTTATAGTATGTATGCTTGGTTTTTGCTATTTTCCTTTTTCTTGAATCCGCAGGTCAGAGAATACGTCACTTGACTTCCTTGGCATCTACCTAGTGCGTTCGATTGGAAGAGGCACTAGACGCAACACTTTAACTAGGGCTAGAGGTGATGAGTACCCTAACGAGGAACGGGATGGGGGAGAAGAAAATCACGACAGCAACATGTTCACGGACAACAGAGGCCATGAGAGTAGTAACCGTGGGGAACAGAGCCCCAACCCCGGCGCCACAACAGCGGCTGCTCTCAGAGACAGCGCAATTTTTTGTTATCTCCCTACTTCCCAAATCTCCCTATGCCACAGTTTTTGCAGATGGCTCGCAGATACATCCAAGGACGCCATGTGGAATGGCTTATTTACATATGGAGAAAACCCAACTTTAGTGGTGATTCCTGTCCTCTGGTACACGCTTTATGCGTGGTCTGATGCTCTTTGGTTTATCTATGAATACCTCGACAAGCTGGTGAGCTCTCGCTTCTTTCAAATTCTTCGGTGAATATGTTGTAATTCGCCTCAAATCTCAGGAAGAGGTTGTGATAAGGCAAACTTCTGTGGACCGTAGCCACGAGCTGCACAGCATCGACCACTCTCTGTTAAACTATCGGTCCCTTCTTGGTGATTTTCGCAAAACCGTCATGTTTCTTCAAACGGTACCTGTTCCTTGGTCGGAGTCACCTTCGTCATTCATCTTTAACAACGATGCGAGGGTGGTCTTGGATTTTTCGGACGCGAATATTTATATTAATGATGGAGGAAATTTGGTTAATCACAACACTTACATGACGGCACCGAATCCTATCAATGGTGGAGAAGGTGGTCAATCCACGAAAGACCTAGAAAGAATGCAAACGGAATGGAATGCTCTGATCTTAGAAATCGACAGACTACGGGAAGCTGTTGACATGCGTCGCGAAAGGATAAGAAATGTCATGAATATGGTCCGTTTCCTAGTTATGAGTAATCGTTTCTGATGAACAGATCATGCTTGATAGGTCTTCAGTGCTGTTACAATCCGTGATGGTACAGCAATGCGGCAGATCTCCGTTATCACCATGCTGTTCATTCCTGGAACATTTGTTGCAGTAAGCTCTTCCGTCGTTACCACCAATGTCACTCATCTACAAGTAGGGTGTGTTCGGTATGAATGTCAAAGGAATTGATGCAGAGTCAACTCCTCTGCGAGTGTATTTCCTCATTGCTGGTCCTCTGACTGCAATCATTGTCTGGATTTTCTTAGCATTCCAGATGGAATCTTTCTTGTGGCCTGTTCATGGATACCTTTTGATCAAAAGTGCAATTTGCTCTGTAATGGGGAAACTTGGCAGAAATGATAGAGATATGACGTACAGACATCAGCGTATTCCATAGCTCGAAAACACCCATTGATGACTCGTATGATTCCATGGGTGCCGGTCACCCGAGCTCTGGGTGTCAGGTGTATTAGTGTAAGTGAATATCATTGGAAATTTGTGTAAGTCCTCGTCTTTCAGTTACCATTCAATGACCCAGACCTCTTAGAAAGGTTGGTTATCTGGTCCCAGACGGTCCATGTTTTATGCAGAGAACACTCAAGAAGTAGCTGACCATCCAAATGATGATGGCCTGATGATTCGGCAGTCGTCCCAGGATTATGGCAGTACTGCATAGAACTAAGAAGACGCTATTTTATGGCTAATGCCCCTTCTCGTTGCCACCGATCCAGCTGCCCCTCTCAGTCTGGTCCTCTGTTGACTGGGATGATCAAGTCTTACCTTTCCCATGTGAGGGGCTGGACGAGGAGCTAGGTTCTTGATATGCAGCTACGCTGCTTATTACACGGGCTTATTTTGATGACGAAATATCAGATAGTCTTCTTGAAGCTTTCAGACATAACGTTCTGCAGCTGTGTTCCAGTGGTTGCATTGCAGTGCTTTATTATGATGGTCCACATTGTAAGTACTGCTGGATTGCTCAATATCATGTTGGAATAGCAAGAACGTATAGCGTACAACTTCACCGTTTCAACCTTCAAATCCGAGAGTTGAGTCACCGCCCTATGAGACCAGCCACAAACAGAACTGAGAAAAAACAAACATGATGTGATAACTTACAAAAGAAGACTTAACCGTGACCATGTCGGAATCCCCCTCCGCACCGTCACCGCTCAATCGGCCCAGCCATGTTCACCACATCCTCAATTTTCCTAAAATCACTCGCAGAAGCAGGGATAACTCATGCCTTCGTCAACTGGGGGTCAGATCATCCAGCCATGCTCGAAGATCTGGAACGTCTACGCATCGAGGAGGGAGATGGGACTATGAGGCTTCAGATCATGACGTGTCCGAATGAGATGGTGGCTTTGAGCGCTGCGCAGGGTTATGCGCAGGTCACAGGGAAGCCTGCTGCGGTCATTGTCCATGTCGATGTCGGCACTCAGGTTTGCTTTTTTTTTGTTTTGTTGATTCTACTGCACGTTAAAAAGTTAACTGATGCTAGGTGTTGTTTTAGGCGTTGGCGGGAGCTATTCATAATGTCGATCGAAGCAGGACACCTGTTTTGATTTACGCAGGTGCTTCGCCCTTTAGCTGTCAGAGCGAACATAAAGGAAGTAGAAACGAATGGATTATGTGGCTGCAAGGTGAATTGCTTTTGTGTCGATCCGCGTGTTGTCTGACTGTCGGGGGACTTGCAGATATTCCCGACCAATCCGCAATAGTACGACAGTATATGCGTTTTACTGCGCAAATCAGTAGTGGATCAACCGTTGCTCAGGTTGTAAGAAGAGGTCTGCAAATGTATGTACACAACCCCGGACCGTTTTGCTTTCCCGACTTACGTCGATTGGCTGGCAGCGCGACAAGTGACCCCAAAGGTCCTGTTTATCTCTGGGCCCGTCGTGAAGTCATGGAAGAAGAAATATCAGAGTCCCTCATGGAACCATTAGCCTCACTCCAGAAATGGCCCTCCATCGAGCCCAGTGCATTATCCCCGACAGGTATGCCTCTTTATCCCTTATAAGGTATCACCATCTCAGCCCGTTTTACTAGCGGCAACCCGAATCAGTTCCGCTCTCCTCTCAGCCCATTCACCCCTCATCATCACCTCCTTCCTCGGCCGAAACCCTCATTCCGTCGACGCACTTACCGTGCTCTCCCGCCTTCTCTCCATCCCAGTCTACCTCGCCTGCCCCAACGCCGTCAACATCCCATTCTCACATCCCTATTACGCAGGCATCTCCTACCTCGCACCTCGGACACACTCTCCACACCTTGCCACTGCAGACGTCATCCTGGTCATCGACTGTGACTTACCCTGGATCCCCGCGAACGACCGCCCGTTGGATTCTGCGCGCGTCTTCGTCGTAGACAGTGGCAATCCACTCAAGGATAACATCGGATTCTGGCACGTCAGCGCTGAGCTGGTGTGTAATGCCGACTCGGAACTTGCTCTGAGTCAACTCGTAGAAGCTATCCGACACATCGACGAGCAGGGAATCTTGGTGGGCGAGGCTGTACTAGATAGTCAGGTACTCAAGAACCGTGGACAGGCATTGGCATCACAGCACCAAGAGATGGTTCGTCAATTGGACAAAGTGGAAAATGCGTATCCCGAGATGGATGTAGCGTTCCCTATCCCTGCTGCCTCGATTACTGTGCCGAATATACTAGGAGTGCTCCGTCGGGCGATACGGGATCTTACGCCGAGTAAAGGGCTGAAAACTTTGATTCTTAATGAGGGGACCAGCGAGCTTCTGAAGGTGTGGTCACACATGCGACCTGAAGTACCTGGGAACATGTTCACGTCTGGGGGCTCATCGTTAGGATGGGCGTTGGGTGCAGCTGTGGGTGCCCATATCGGTGGAGAGAACGATTTAGTCGTTGCGATCGTTGGTGACGGGTCCTTCTTGTTCGGTGTACCGAGCTCTGCGTATTGGATGGCGAGAAGGTATGACACGGTAGGTTTTTCTGATCGATCGAGTGTATGGTGTCTGATATGATTCCAGCCATTCTTGACCATCATACTTAACAACGGTGGATGGAAGGTAGGTAACACTGCATTCCTTAGAAAGCCTCGAGCTCAACCAGATTTACAGTCCCCCAAACTGTCCATGCTCAGTATGCATCCGACGGGGTACGGCAGCAAAGCATCTGGCGACAAGCTCTCTGTTGGATTTGGCCCCAATTGCCCTGACTATGCGCAGATCGCTGTCGCAGCATCTGCTGGGTGGGCTTGGGGTAAACGGGTTACTACTGGTGGAAAAGCTGTGCTGGAAAATACAATTTCCGAGGCAGTCAGGGCAGTGGTTGGTGAACGACGGTGTGCTGTCGTAGATTGTGTCCTAGAATCGATTTAACTTTGGCGGTAGTGACGTCATGCATTACAATCTGCCTCCGCCTTCGTGACGTCACTGCCGCACACCGCGTCATGCAGTCGCACTTGTCTAATCACATGCTGGGGCGCGTCTGGTATATATAGGAGACAAATCCATTCTTGTCTTTATACAACACCCCATCAAATCATATCTATCATGTCTTCTTCTACCGGCGAGCCCAAGTACGTCGTCGTTCACCGCGTCCACATCGTCGCATACTGACATTTCCCCCAGCAAGACCTCTGGTCAAATGCATTCCATGAAGGGAACCGCTGTCGAGGCTGTATGTTCATGTTCCCGCGATCCCACCGTTTTTTTTTATTGACACGTTTCGCTGCGTTCAGATCGGAAACCTCACCGGTTCTGAATCCTGGAAGAGTTCCGGCAAGCAGGAGCATGCGGAGGGAGAGACGGAGTACAAGGCCGCCCAAGCCAAGGGTTACGCAGAGGGTACCATGGATCGTGTCTCTGGCTACAAGGATTCCGTCGTCGGTGCCCTTACTGGTGATAGTTCCCAGCAGGTTGAGGGTGAGCCTTTTCCCGTTCTTGCATATGAATATAATCGTTTCTCATATGTTCCCATTACCACAGGTAATATTCGGAAGGAGAAAGGCGAGGCCCAGCAAGAGGTCAACGACCCTTCGGCGTAGTTTATCGGTTTAATTTTGGACTCCTGGGACTAGATTGTATATCGAACAAAGTAGTAATACAAGGCAATTTAAGACTTCCATTCTCTACTTAATTGTCATAGAATGAGATCCCACTCGGTTGACTTGTACAACACTGCGCACCAATACACGCAGCGTCGTTCAGCTCCTTCTTGCGGACACACCGTGCAGCCGTGGCACTCTTCAGATGTGTGAATTGTGGCCCATGTAGGATGATAATATATATTGCTGGTGGTAGAAAGCCTTACAAAAGAGAACGTTGTTGGGCAGCCTGAGAACGGGCGAGTGCGAAGAAGGTATGTTTTTATATCAATTTTATATTCAAGTTCGTGTGGAGAAGATTGACGTGGCATCACGGATTAGCGGCCGCCGAAATGAAAGGCGCGAACTTGTACGCCGGCCCGGGAATTATTTACAGAGTCAAGTCGATTCCGCTTTTGCATCAACGTATACATCTCCCTCCCAGCCATTGAGGCTGTCTCGCTCAACCCCATCCTCTTCAACCAAGTTCCAGCACTCGATACCGTACTGACCAAGCTCCTTCATTGACGCCGTTACCTCCTGACCATCCTCAGGCTCAAACTCAAAAGACTAGGTGAAGCAATTCTTATCGGGCACCGTTACTCCATACTGTAACCCAGCAGAAAGGACTGCCCTCAGAGATCCTCACGTCATGGGCACAGGCAATGTCTGTGCTTGCAGCCAAGCTTCCCCCAGTATCTCTCTAGCCCCCTCCACTGGTGCATCTGTGAAGATCGGCACTGTTCCCCCCTTTTTTTTTTAGTACGGCGGCTCTTGGACTCCTCCTATGCCTATCGCCCGCTTACGATATACAGTTCGTACCGCCTGCTGGAGGTTCTCCGGAGTAGGGAGGTACTGATGTGGAAGATCTGGAAAGGGGAGGGTGGTGCGATGTGGGGAAATAACGAGATAGGAGGTGAAGCGGCTGGTGGAGGAGGTTGCTGGGAAGCTCTGTCGGTGAGCGTAACATGAGAAGTTATGTAGGTGCTGTCTGTTTTATGTATTGGAGGGTGGTCACATCAGTAATCCATCCCTTTCCTTTCCAGCATTTGGAAGCGAACGTGATACATGATTAACATGCATGATTGGCCAGCGTGATCGGCAATGGGTACCGACAGCGAAAAAGCCAGCTCACTCTCAATTTGATTGTTGGAGCCCTGAGTTTGAGACCGGCTGCCAAGAACAGGCTTGGGGAGTGCTTCGTCCTTACAACTTATCCACTTTCCCCGAGACAGGCCGGGAAGCCAAACAATTTAATCAAAACCGACTGGCAGTAAGTACCTGCCACGACCCCTCGCAAACTGCAAGCTTTTGTGATGTCCACCATCATCTCTTGCGCAACTACATGACAAGTGAATAGATACTGTTTTTCCAGAGCGGCTCTGTCATGGCAGATGATTATGACCCAGGGCCGTCTTTCGCGCTTCCAGCCTGTTTGCATGAGCTCGGGGGAACGCCAAACATTCGGCGCGCGAAACACCAGTCAGAGGATAGCCTCTGCATCTGGTGGGTGGATGGATAATCTTGGTGAGTAACGTCTATTGAGTGAAGGTGTTTCACTGATTTGAGAACACACCACTGGCCGACGAGATGCCGCTGAGGACGAGGAAGAACATAAGGACAAAATTGATTTGGAAGTCAAGGTGACGCATGATGCATGACTAGCCACTGCGTGACCGATAAACGAGGCAACGATAGGCTACTATTCATATTGAACTTGACTATACATATATCATATATAGATTTTCAGCTTTCCGGATTTTCAACTTGGATCCGCCCACATCTACAGACTACAAGTGGAAGGTCAAACGACCAGATTAGCATTCGGATTCTCGATCAAGTATCTACAGAGACTACTTACTAATATTATGTACTGCTGCGCATTTGTAGTGTTACAACGCTGTACCATCGAACATATCTACCAATACCAATAAACTGAATGCGTTACCAGAGTTATTTTCTTTGCGGAAGCCCTGAACATTTTACGGCAACATTTTGATGTAGGCTTCTATAAGGATCCGATCCAACGCTCCTACATCCCGGACACGGCCCCCATATGATCATACCACGAGAGCGACTTCAGTTCACGGGATGGGGCTTCTTTGTTTTTTGTAAACTTAATATGGCCCAGGCACGCCACCAGGTGATCACTCGATGCGATGTCCTCAATTCTTCCTTGTCAACCGAAGGCACTGACAGTTGGACCTCCGAAGCAGCGCGGCGTGCCAGCAGCCTCAACCCCGAAAAACCTAATGCGTGGTACCTCCCCGAGTATGCCGCTTTCTTCTCTGACCTTGATTATGACGCTCCTGTAGTCAGGTGCATATCGGATAAACCTGACTTCCTTCATGCGGCCGCTCTCTTTGTTGACATGAATGCCAGTGTGAGTTTATGATTTATGTAAGATATTTGAAGCGAATTCGAAGCTGTGTTGTGTTTTATTTGTGTCCAATCACTTGTTCATAACACAGCAATTTAAAAGTGGTCAGGGACGGTCGTCCGAGTCGGAAGACAAATATATCTGGCAGTCACTGCGGTAAGTCTGGTCTAATGTTCATTTATTGTTGTATCAATGAACATTAAAGCCAGCAAGTAGTCCAGGACCCACTAGGGTTGAATTATCGGGATACTCGTTCAACAGACTATCAAAACTCGCGGGAAGGCCGAGAACAATTGAGAAGTAAGTTTTCAACCATCTGTCAAAAATCGCCGATTGCAAATTGCTTCCGCACTGAGTGCCAGGAGCCATGTGGATTCCTTGACGTTCTTCTAAATTACGATTCCTCCCCTCGCGTCGCCGCCGCTAATGGCCATTACTAAGCACTAACACTGCTTGTTTCCGTCAATGCACAGATTCTTGGCAAGTAAATAACGGCGCCCGTTCTGGCTTCGCTGCCAATGATTGCCACGGAAGAAGTTGGTATGGCACCCATTTCCAAGTATTCGAAAGTGTCAGTAGGCTGACGTATAACCATTTTATTTCGATAGCTCCTGACGTGGCCTGCACGCCAATCACCGTTGAGCAAACCTTACCTCTCCGCCATTCAGTTTTGTGGCCAAACATGCCCATTTCACATACATGCCTTCCCGAAGACGAAAATGGATTACATCTCGGCGCGTTTTTGCCCTCGCGTGACCATCCCGTTGCCGTGATATCTCTGTTCATGGAACCAGCGCCTATTGCCATTACCACAGCCCCCAATCAGCATGGACTTGAGTCTGTACATGTACGGTTCAGGAAATTCGCATGTGACACAAGATACCAGGGGC
>QFEU01022235.1:0-16909 GCA_003316345.1 Tricholoma terreum
CAGTTTGCAGTCATTTTTCGGTTCAATAGACCGGACCTTAAAGCACTAGTACTGATGCATTGTGGGTTCATTATATATCAAGTTGATGTGGTAGATTCCCAGGACTTGTGCATATTGGTATGAGTGGATAATTGAGTTGTGTTCACTGTACTCATTTTCTGAAAGGAGCATAATATCACGGTGGTCAGTTTTGGGGTTGACAGTATCCTGGGCCCACCTCACATTGTATGTTGTGTAATTCACCTGTATGATATTGTGCTGGTACATCACATTACTTTGGAAGAAAATGGTCTGGATATTGATGGGCTGCAACGAATCACCTGTCCTTGAAGACAACAGTATCTCAATGGCTCGCATGTGCTCGAGCCATGGCAACAGATGCCCTTTAAGTTTTGGAAGGAAATCCTGGTGCCTAATGTAAATATGGATCTATCATATTAAGGCTAAGCCTACACTGAGGGCTAGATCTTCAGGGTATGTTTGAAGGAACATTCCAATATCTTGAGGTAGGTTTTGGCTGATTCTGATGTGATATTGTTGAGCAGAATCGTTAGCTGCAGCAAGATGCATATCTGAGATATCAGTTGAATGAGTGATGAATGTTTCTTGATGGATACGCTTGATGCATGCCTTCTGTCACTCAATCTGTGCCAGCTGCTTCTTGAAATCCTCTTTGATGTCTGTCTGTAATTGCCTTTTGGGCTACGGTGCTCGGGTTCTCTCTGTAGGAAAGGTCAAATTGAAATTAGAATCCTAAGAAAGCACAAGCTTACCAATTCAGTAGAATATGAATCAGCAGTGCCGTATGTCTGAATGCTTCCAACATAGTCCCCAAGGCAATAAAACTTAAAGTTGTTTAAAGTGAATTGCTTTGATTTGCATGCTGCAGAAGTTATGGAATTTCCATTCTTGACTTCTGCACAATACCTGTTATCTGCCTCCCATTTCCATTTCTTGGTATCAAACACTGTGCAGGTATTCTCTTTGAAAAGGTGAAATTGATGTCCAAGAATTTGGGTCTGATTGCTGAGAATATCCAAGGTTTTTCCACTGTGCATTCGAAGTTTCGCAAGCCCATGCCAATGTGCAAGGTGAAACAAAAGCTGGAGAATCTGACCATTATTGGGGTCTGGGAGAAGGCCTTCAAAAACAGGTATTGCAGTCTAAAGGGCTTACAGCCTTAGTGATGACTCAGGCATCGAGTTTGAGCTCTGACCTGTAGGAAATCCTTGTAGTTTCGAGCTGCCATGTTTTGCAAACCTGATGAATTGATACTAAAATGCCTGATTGTATCTCTCCCAAAAGTGGGTACTAGATGAAACCTATTAACAGGTACATCCATCCTAAGATATTAGGGCCTTTCAAACCAAACTCCATACCTTTTGTTAAGTTCAAGGATCCACATATAATAGTAACTCTGACCCATATACCATGGACTAGCCCATGATGTATTTTGCATGAGTGTGCTGGGCCAGCCAATGTGGGCCCATGTAGGTAAATATAAGCAATGTAGATGGGTGGGCCAATGAGCAGCAAGTCACTACTAAATGATTGGATGGGCCCTTCCTTAGTTACCAATTATAGCCAAATAATGATGGGTGACCAAAATAGCACAAGACCGGGATGAAGTCAGGACTGGACAGCCGGACCAAAGTCAGGACCGGGCTAATGTCAGGACTGGGACAATGTCAGGACTGGGGCAATGTCAGGACTGGGCCAATATTAGAGAGGTACACAGGGTGGGTCATCTACATCCGATGACCAATTGACAATCAAACCAGCTCTGCATATCCGGGCATGTGCACGCCCCTGCTCCCCAGTTGCATGGATGGTTGGGGCACTTCTAAAAGTCACAGAAGGTAATACAGATTAGAATCAGACATTTTGAGATATAGTCATAATGGCAGTACTTTGCTTGCCATAATTGATTAAGTGGGAAGGGTGAAGCCTGAACTGGCTACACATATCTGGGCATGTGCACACCCCTGCCCCCCGGCTGCATGGACAGTCAGGGCATTTCTACAAGTCACAGGAAGTAATACAAACTATTATCAGACATTAAAACATATAGTCATAATGGCAGTACTTTGCTCCCTATATTGAATTATGTGGGAAGGGTGAATCCCAAACCAGCTACGCATATTCAGGCATGTGCACACCCCTGTGGCCCGGTTGCATGGACGCTTGGGGTACTTCTACAAGTCACAGCACATAATCCAAACTAGAATCATACATGTGGAGATATAGCCATAATGGCAGTACTTTGCTCATACCTTTTGATTAAGTGCGAAGGGTGAATCTGAAACCAAGGGGGTGTCAGAAAAAAAATTAAGCATACTGGGTCGATTTTTTTTTTAAAGACCTCGACCAGGGAACTAACTAACAGTCGTGGGAAACTACTTCTAAATAAGGAAATAATTTCATCAGCATTCATTGCTTATGGTTGTCGTTGTTTTCCCCCACGTCGTTGATGGTTCCCACTTGCCTTGCATGCTTCGCAGACCCAACCGTTGATGCAGTACTCAAGACCGACACATTGGAGATGGTACTGGATGCTACCTCAGCTGGCTATGTTGTTCTCGCAGAATCATTTGACTCACCCAACCTGTTTCGCATCCTGCCAATTTGCATTTAATGACGTTCTCACCTCCAGATATTTCACCATCCGCTACAAGCTGGCCACATGTACACCCCTCAAGGATGGTCTGCAGATCTATGGTTCTCCGTTTTCACCCAATCCGTGTGGCTGGACCATTGAGCGCAAACTGATGTTCATCAGTTGATTCAACAGTGCGTAGCGCTGATGCATCTATTTCGGGCATTGGAGGCTCATGTTCTGGAGAATAAGGAGGTGTCTGAGCACCACCAATTGATCGAGTTGACACTGTCAGCATTGGTGAGATTGAAGGTCCTGGTGAGCACCACCTGTCGTCGACAACATCCAACTTGTCACACGACTGTTCTGGAAGGTCATCCAGAGCTCCGTCCCCTTCGGAATCTGTGGGATCCCTTGGGTCAACATCAGGCAACTCGCTCTCAACCTCTGGAGAGACCGGACCATTGCCCTCGTAATCGCTGTCCGATCTGCCATCCCCAGCCACATCCCTGCTAGCCGCTCACCAGTGAGTGCTAGGTGATGAGGGGCATTGGAAGAACTGACCATAAGGTGAGATGCGAGCTATGTGCCTCTGAAATGATCAATGACGATGATTTATCTTTCTTGGATTTGCATGCCTTCTTCTGTTGGTGGTGGTTATCCCAGACCCCTTTAGCAATCGCTTCTCAGTATTTGTTACCTTCCAAAGTCCCTTGTATGGTGTCAGTGAGATGGCAGGATGCTTTGATCGCATGTGGTGTGGAAGGTTGTACTGCCATATAGTGGGCTCGGCTGCTGGACAAATAGGGCAACAGACTGGAACGTTGGATGATGGACTTGATGGCATCGATAAGCTGGCGACCACGTATGAGAAGCTTACTTTGTTGGCACATGTAGATCTCATAAAATTAATCTGTTCACTGGAGTCGGCACCTTTTCCCCTTCTAAGGTAAAATCTGCAGAGCGGAGATGGTCGAAGGCATAGGCCACAAGGCTCCTCACTCCATTTGACGCTGGCATCAAAGAGAATGTGGGCTGCCATATGCTCTAAGATTCTTGGGGCCTGTTTTGGCAGCGAGACGGGAGGACTACACTTTGTACACTTGTTCGCAATAGCCAAGTGACGGGTTGCATGTTTGTCTTCACAGAGGAAGCATGCCTTTCCTGTTTATTATGCAAAATTGTGGGTAAGAAGGTTGATATCGATATTCAGAGTACATTACCTGTATTTTCATGTAGTGTTTTAAGGTCCGGTCCAGTCCGGTTTTTTTGCCTTTTTTGGATGTAACTGCGACTGTAACCAGTTACAAAATGTCTGGATCATGGTGTAACCGTAACTGGACCGCACGTAACCAGTTAATACCGGTTACGCACTGGTCTATTGACCAGTCATAACCAGTCTTAACCAGTTTTAACTGCAGTTACAACTGGTATTCTGTATACTAATATTGCCACAGCTTCAAGCTCACTAGCTTGTATTGTGCATTTATTGGGTGAGGCTTTGAGATTGCCAACCTGAGTAGGTGACCGATTCTATAGCGCAAATGGAGACCCACAATCCTTGTCTATGACACCAAGTGATCCGACTCACCTGCGAGACATTATTTACATTTCACCAGTTTTGACAAATCAACTCAACCCAATTAGTTAAACATGCATAACATGTCATAGAAGAATCCGATTGCCTTGCGTTAGAGACGGGAAACGCGCGCCCACATTTGCACTACAGATTCGCTCTCTTGCACAAGTTGTAATTCTCAAAACCATACCCAATATATGCAAAGGGATAATGGGCCAAGGTTATATTACCAAGTCATGACTATAGAAATCGGTTTGGTCATATCTCACTCATTTCTGGATGGATTTGGATGACCCAGGAACTGATATGATCCGAAATTGTCACAGCATGCTACTCATGGACGTATCTAAGACCGTGGTTCGGTCTTAGACCGGTTATAACCAGTTTTTCGTCGGTTACGATGTTTTTACACATCGCACATAACTGTAACTGCGACCATACTATAACTGGACATAACCGGACTGATAGTCCGGTTACATCGGTCACATTCCGGTCCGGTTTCGGTCTTTTTTGCGGTTACAATGACCGGACCTTTAAACACTATCTTCATGATAAGAGAACCTGTCTGACATCCTGACTTCTGGTAAAAGATTTCCTTGCCTTGATTCCAGTCGCTCAAAGATTGTCGCCCCGACAGCCATGAGAACACTGCTTTCAAAGAGATAGAAAGGGTTTCTGAGTTCACGTGTCGAAAGGCTTGGATTGATTGATTGGAAAAGACAACCCAAAACTCAATTTGAGGAACCAGCACATTTACCATACCACCACCAGTCATGTTTGAGATTTGCGTCATCATCGACTGTGGCAGGAACGAGATACAGCATTTGGTATGATACGAATACTGAAGGTTCAGTGAGGTATTCAACTGCAACATGATCGGTGTGCTGAGTGTTGACTGTGATGTCATTCACCTCACCAATGCATCACATTGGACCAGTGACGCAACAGGTGAATCCATCTGGACCTGGTTCTCGCCAGAGGTGGGATCACGTTCAAGAATACCGGAGTGAGGATCAGATGCCTTGATGGCATAGCGTTGGATGTTAGCGACATGCTTCAAGCAGTCTGTAGAACCTGTCTTCCTGTAAGATGTGAATGCTTGATTCAGATATCGAGCTTTGTAGATTTGTTTTCCATCCAGTTCAAAGAATGGACTATGTTTACCTGCAGGGTTTTCTTCGGCAACTGCGTCCTCAAGATCTGAGGCTGGTGGTGGTCCACTCAGTGATCCATCAGAGTCTAAACCCTCTACCGTGTCATCGTAATCGTCTGGATCACGAGGACCCTTAACTAAGTCCTTGCCAAGGGGTGAAAAAACGTCGAAGGATTGGTCAGTCGCATTCTTCAAGATGCCAGCAAGGAAAGGAAAATCCTCTTCAATGCGCATCCTGCCTAACTTTCAGCATGTTTGAAGGACCACCTGAGATACCTTCACAGAGCCATGCCATGATGCAGGATTGATATGATCAACATGCTTGTGAATGATGAGCCCTTCTTTTGACAAAGCCGGAAGCTGGAGTCGTCGGGGTGCTCTATCCCAGTGGGAATACTTTGCAAGGATCATCGATACTTCAATCGTTCCAGTAAGACGAAGACCTAGTTGTAAGAGGTCAAGATTGGCGTCATTTCCAACCATTGTGCGAAGAATGCCATATAGCACCTCCAGGCGGTCTGTTCTGAGTAAAATAATCCAGAAATCGCCTTGAGGATCGTCAGCTTTGGTCTTCGCAACACAAAAGTATATGTTCTTGATCATTATCATAATGTCAACGTAGAGTTGGGTTGGCATCAGTTTGGTTGCAGATTCGTCCTCAGCAAAAAGGGTGAGTAGAAGATGGGCAGCAGCACTGAGATGAATAAGCTGTTCTGAAAGCGAGAGATTGACACAAATATATGGTACGAGGATGTGGAGGAACAACTCGCCAAGGGTCTTGAAAGATTTCCATGCCTGATTGAATCCAGGCAAAGCAATGGGAGATGGATCTGGAAGAGACCATACTTCCCGGAGTAGGTCATACAAAAGCTTTATGTCCTGCCGATCATTAGGATTGAGGAGGTAATCGATCCGCGTAGAAGTTAAATTGTTTGAATTGAAATGAGAGTGAATGACAGCTGGCTTGATGTGTACTCCATGGATGTGGAGTCCTTTATCACACAGCAATAGATTTCGAAGTCGCTTGAAAACATGTTTGTAGTCTTTATCTGATGTGAGGTCATCGTTGCCAACTTCCAGGTTCATGAGGGGGAGAACATGCAGCATATCATAAATGGGGGAGGTGGGATCAAGTCAACGTTTGAATGTCAAGTGTACCAGTGCTTCACCACACCGAGATTCACCATCTGATGCGATACTAATGGTACAGAGTTTTGATTTATGGGCAGCAAGGTATCCTGTGTTGATAAGAGCAGCATGTTGAATCCCTGTCTCGCGTTTGCAGGAACCTGAGATGAGGATTGGACACACGCTATATAAACGTGTTTCCCCACTTAGAACACCAAGTGCACCGACAGTTGCCTAAAAACAAGAATTGTGACTCATGAGAAATCACATGCAAGGTTGCCACCATGACCAACCTCAGACGCAACATGCACCTCACCTTTGTCAATCCCTTCTATCAACAAGTCAATTTCCTTCTCGGAATTGTACTCTAGGCTTGTCTGATTGCCATGCTCATGGCAGGGGCCCAGAATCTGGTTGCTCGCATCATCATAACGAAGTCTTTCCTTGGTTTTGAGCTCATTGAGCATGAAGATTTGGTGGACCACTTGCTGATTTTCAATAAGATCGTATATGCTTTCAAAATTGCTGATTATATTTGTTTCCACCTTGAGCCTTGTTGGTAGAAGGGGAGATACCAGGAGTTTAGGGATCAGGGTGCGACAACGGAGGGTACTGAGCAACGGGAGATGAAGGGCACGGTGAGCAATTCCTGCAACTCGAGCACCGCCCGGACGCCATAACAGTAACCCTCACAGGTCATCCTCCTCTGTGTAGTTCCGGGAATGATACACTTGTCGTGCTGCACAATCATACAGGTCAAGAAGATTTCGAATACCACCTTTCCTAGCAAGGTTCACCCGGACCAAACGATCCACATGTTCAACTTTGCCACTGCCGACTGCCATGACCCACTGCTTCATGTCATCTAATGCAACTGCCTTCCCTGCAAGCTTCTGTGCATCGTTTAATTTCCTCAGGTGTAATGCTTTAACCTCTCCAATACTGTGATAAGCTAGGTGTGTGTTTTTGTGGACACCTGTTTCAATCCAGCGAAGAACTCCTTGTAGGTTGCCATTTTCATATAGCAACTTGCATTGCTTACAGCGGTCAGAATCCTGTGGTACATTGATTCCGCACGTTTTCACCCACAATACCATCACACCGTTGGTAACGGTGTAGTCCCAAGGATCTCCAAGCTCGTCATGAATGCCATAAGAATAAGACAAATGGGGGCTTTTACCTGGGGGGAATTCAACTTGGATTCCACCACACCGTTTACTTAGCGATGGTGGGATGGATGGCAGGTTGTCAAGGGTATCAACATTTATCGGAGACAAGTGTATCGGCATGTCATTGGGAATGTCCACATTACTGACACCTGACCATAAGGCTTGGGGTGGGGACCTAAAAGCTCTCAGGAATGCAATTGCTTGTCTTTCAAATATTGCATAACTGACACTTCATCAATCGCACACATTAACCGTTCTAGCTTTCCTTCAAATAGATACCCTGTAACTTGATGATATTCGACGAGATATTCCAACAAACGACAAAGCCCTATGAGGCCCCTTTCACCCACTTGCACCAGGTTTTGGAGCTCATCAGGAGGCTTCTGGAGCAGTGTATTTAGCAGTCTGTCGAATGTTTTCCATGCATCTTCGTTCTCGCTGACACATCCCATGGGGTCTCCTGCAAAAGCAGCAAGGGGGTGATTTTCATCAGCTTCACCAACATCAGGTGGAAGCGCTTCAATATGTGCTCAAAATCTGTGCAAAAGTCTGATTCCGAACAGGCAGGGAAACTCAACAGCAGGTATAGATGTGGTGGATACAACTGCACTCCCAGTGACAGGCCCTGAGCTTGTGGAGCTCGAGGATAAAATGGTTGGGTGGACTATTGGTGGGGCGGTGACGGTGTGTGGTACAACAGGGGCTCGAGGTTTGAACCATTTCATCACATTCTGCTTGTTTCTCTCCATATCTGCATGAGCTTTCTTCTTTTTCTTGTTAGATGTGCATTGTGCAGTACCGTGATGTCGCTGAAGCATGTTCTGTACCTCGCCGTTTCCAGTCCTTATTTGAGTTTCGTAGTCAGAACAAAGCACACAGCCATCCTCGCCAACCATAAGATTCTTTTTACTATTGAGTGGTTAATCTATTTTGATCATGTTGATTACATACCTGTCCATTGTCCATCTTGGGCTTCTATCATGCCTTGGCCACTCTCTTAGCCCCTGCCTACCAAATCGGGGAGAGTTGTAAGGTTTTTTGCATCAACCTTTGGTCCTGTGACCCCAATATGGGTTCTCAGGCCCAATATCACATGACTTCCAAAAATATTTTAACAGCCTAGGGGGGGGGACTAACTAACTGTCCCTATATGGTGGATTCAAACTCTGACACCCCCTTGTCTGAAACTGGCTACACATATCCGGGCATGTGCATGCCCCTGTGTCCTGGTTGAATGGACGCTTTGGGTACTTCTACAAGTCACAGGAAGTAATACAAACTAGAATCAGACATTTAGAGATATAGTCATAATGTCAGCACTTTGCTTGCCATATCAAATTAAGTGGGAAGGGAGAATACCAAACTGGCTACGCATGTCCGGGCATGTGCACGCCCCTGCCCTCCAGCTGCATGGACGGTCAGGGTATTTCTACAAGTCACAGGAAGTAATACAAACTATTATCAGACATTTAAAAATATAGTCATAATGGCAGTACTTTGCTCCCCATATTGAATTATGTGGGAAGGGTGAATCCCAAACCACCTCCGCATATCCAGGCTTGTGCATGCCCATCTCCCCTAGTTGCATGGATGCTTGCAGTAATTTTACAAGTCACAAGAAGTAATACAAACGATTATCAGAGATTGAAAGATATAGTCATAATGGCAGTACTTTGCTGCCCATATTGAATTAAGTGGGAATGGTGAGTCGCAAAGCGGCTACCCATATCTGGGCATGTGCACGCCACTTCGCTCCGGCTGCGTGGACGATCGGGGCATTTCTACAAGTCACAGGAAGTAATACAAACCATTATCAGACATTTTGAGATATAGTCATAATCACAGTACTTTGCTTGCCATGTTGAATTAAGTGGGAAGGGTGAATCCCAAACCAGCTACCCATATCCGGGCAGGTGCACGCCCCCGTTTCCCGGTTGCGTGGACGCTTGGGGTACTTCTACAAGTCACAGGAAGAAATACAAACTAGAATCAGACATTTTGAAATATATACATAATGGCAGTACTTTGCTTGCCATGTGTCAATAAGTGGGAAGGGTGAATCCAAAACCGGCTACCCATATTCGGGCAGATGCACGCCCCCGTTTCCCGGTTGCATGGAAGCTTGGGATACTTCTACAAGTCACAGGAAGAAATACAAACTAGAATCAGTCATTTTGAGATAGAGACATCATGGCAGTACCTTGCTTGCCATATTGAATTAAGTGGGAAGGGAGAATCCCAAACTGGTTACCCATATTTAGACATGTGCACTGCCCCCCTGCCCGGTTGCATTAACACTCGGGGTATTTCTACAAGTCACAGGAAGTAATACAAACCAGAATCAGACATTTTGAGATATATTCATCATGGCAGTACTTTCCTTGCCATATTTAATTAAGTGGGAAGGGAGAATCCCAAACCGGCTACTCATATCCGGGCATGTGCACGCCCCTGTTCCCCGGTTGCATGGACGCTTGGTGTACTTCTACAAGTCACAGGAAGTAATAAAAACTAGAATCAGACATTTTGAGATATAGACATAATGGCAGTACTTTGCTTGCCATATTTAATTAAGTGGGAAGGGAGAATCTCAAACAGGTTACTCATATCCGGGCATGTGCATGCCCCTGTTCCCCGGTTGCATGGACGCTCGGGGTACTTCTACAAGTCACAGGAAGTAATACAAACCAGAATCAGAAACTTTGAGATATAGACATAATGGCAGTACTTTGCTTATACTTTCTGATTAAGTTGGAAGGGTGAATCCCCAACTGGCTACCCATATCCGGGCATGTGCAAGCCCCTATCTCCCGGTTGCATGAACACTTGCAATAATTTTACAAGTCACAAGAAGTGATACAAACTATTATCAGACATTTAAAGATATTGTCATAATGGCAATACTTTGCTGCCCATATTGAATTATGTGGGAATGGGGAGTCCCAAACCGGCTACCCATATCTGGGCATGTGTGCGCCCCTTTCCTCTGGCTGCGTGGACGGTCGGAGCATATCTACAAGTCACAGGAAGTAATACAAAACATTATCAGACATTTTGAGATATAGTCATCATTGCCGTACTTTGCTTGCCATGTTTGATTCAGTGGGAAGGGTGAATCCCAAACTGGCTACCCATATTTGGGCATATGCACGCTCCCATTTCCCGGTTGTGTGGACGCTTGGGGTACTTCTACAAGTCACAGGAAGAAATACAAACTAGAATCAGACATTTTGAGATATAGACATAATGGCAGTACTTTGCTCATATTTTCTGATTAAGTTGGAAGGGTGAATCCCAAACCGGCTACCCATATCCGGGCATGTGCACGCCCCAATCCCCGGGTTGCATGAACACTTGCAGTAATTTCACAAGTCACAAGAAGTAATACAAACTATTATCAGACATTTAAAGATATAGTCATAATGGCAATACTTTGCTCCACATATTCAATTGAGTGGGAATGGTGAGTCCCACACCGGCTCCCCATATCCGGGCATGTGCACGCCCCTTCCCTCCGGCTGTGTGGACGGTCAGGGCATTTTCACAAGTCACAGGAAGTAATACAAACTATTCTCAGACATTTCAAGATATAATCATAATGTGTCTTATTATGATATGTGCTATTGCCTGTGACTTATGTAGGGACCCCAAGTCTTCACACGACCGGAAGGCTGGGCTGCATATGTGGCTGGTCATGCGGACCGGCTTTGGACATCACCTTCTCCGGATATTCACATTTCCGGAGCAATACATTGTAATTTCGGATTCCTGCCAAAATGTCTTATTATCATTTGTGCTATATCCTGTGAGTCATGTAGGGACCCCAAGTCTTCACAAGACCAGAAGACCGGGCTGCATATCTGGCCTGTCATGCGGACTGGCTTTGGACATCACCCTGTCCGGATATTTACATTTCCGGAGCAATACATTGTAGTTTGGGATTCCTGCCACAATGTTTTATTATCATTTGTGCTATTGCCTGTGACTTATGTAGGGACCCCAAGTGTTCACATGACTGGAAGACTGTGCTGTGTATGTGGCGGGTCATGCGGTCCAGCTTTGGACTTCACCCTGTCCGGATATTTACTGTTCCGGAGCAATACATTGTAATTTGGGATTCCTGCCAAAATATTGTATTATCATTTGTGCTATTGCCTGTGACTTATGTAGACCCCAAGTCTTCACACGACCGGAAAACCGGGCTGCGTATGTGGCCGATCATGCGGTCCGGCTATGGACTTCACCCTGTCTGGATATTTACATTTCCGGAGCAATACATTGTAATTTGGGATTCCTGCCAAAATGTCTTATTATCATGTGTGCTATTGCCTGTGACTTATGTAGAGACCCCAAGTCTTCGCACAACCGGAAAACTGGGCTGCGTATGTGGCCGGTCATGCGGTCCAGCTATGGACTTCACCCTGTCCGGATATTTACATTTCCGGAGCAATACATTGTAATTTGGTATTCCTGCCAAAATGTCTTATTATCATTTGTGCCATTGCCTGGAACTTATGTAGAGACCCCAAGCGTTCCCACGACCGGAGGACCGGGCCGCACATGTTTCCTGTCATGTGGACCGGATTTGGGCTTCACCCTGTCCGGATATTTACATTTCTGGAGCAATATATTGGAATTCTGTATCTCTGCTACAATATCATCTTTTCATTTGTGCTAGTGCCTGTGACTTATGTAGAGACCGGAAGTGTTCACACGACCGGAGAACCAGGCTGTGTATGTAACCGGTCAGGCGGACCGGCTTTGGGCTTCACCCTGTCCGGATATTTACATTTCCGGAGTAATACATTGTAATTTGGTATTCCTGCCAAAATGTCTTATTATTTGTTCTATTGTCTGTGACTTATGTAGGGACCCCAAGCATTCACACGACCAGAGAACTGGACCACACATGTGGCCAGTCATGTGGACAGGCTTTGGGCCTCACCCTGTTCAGATATTTACATTTCCGGAGCAATATATTTTAATTCTGTATCTTAGCCAAAATATCTTATTGTCATTTGTGCTATTGCCTGTGACTTATATAGAGACCGCAAGGGTTCACACAACCAGAGAACCCGGCCGGATATGTTGCTGGTTCTGCAGACTGGCTTCCAGCTTCACCCTGTCCAGATATTTACATTTCCGGAGCACTATAATCTAATTCTGTATATTAGCCAAAATGTCTTATTCCCATTTGGGCTATTGCCTGTGACTTATATAGAGACCGCAAGTGTTCACATGACCAGAGGACCGGGCCATGTATGTTGTCAGTTATGTGGTCTGGCTTTGGGCTTCACCCTGTCCGGATCTTTACATTTCTGGAGCAATATATTCTAATGCTGTATATCCGCCACAATGTCTTATCATCATTTGTGCTATTGCCTGTCCCTTATATAGAGCCCGCAAGCATTCACACACCTGGAGAACCTGGCCGCATATGTTTCCAGTTATGTGGACCAGCTTCCAGCTTCACCCTGTCTGGATAGTTACATTTCCAGAGCAATATATTGTAATTATGTCCCCCCACCAACATGTCATCTTATTAGCCAGACCTGTGTTTTCTGGCCAGACCGCTTTCATGTTGTCCAGGGTGTGAACCCATCCAGTCAAATACCCCCAATCTGCTGAGCATTGGCCCATCCATCAAAATTGTCTATATCATGGCCTATGGGCCCACTTGGCTGGCCCATCATACTGGTGCAAAATACATCATAGGCTGGTCCATGGCACATGGGCCAAATCTACTATAGGCCCTGATGAAGGATCATTCGCACATCGTCAAGTACAACGTGGAGTTTTGGAAACTCGTGTCGAAACTAGACTGGAATGAGTCTGCACTTTCCGTGCGCTATTTTCACGGACTTCCATTGCGCTTGCGCACCAAAGTTCTTCGTGGTGGTAAACCCACTACTCTTGCTACCTTGTGCTTAAAGGCGCAAGATGCCGATGAAATCTACTGGATGATGAAGGAAGAAGCCAGTCATGAGAGTAAGGCTTCTCCCAAGAAGGACTCTAAACCCGCATCTGGCAATAACCCAAGTACTTCCAAACCTGATGCATCTTGTTCGGGTAACCCGTCGAAACCTGACGCTTCGCCCAAATCATCCCCAAATCATCCCAAAGAGAAATTCAGGGACTCCAACAAAGTGGACAAAATGGTAAGCTCACCAGCAAAGAACGTGAACACCGCATAAAGGAAGGTCTTTGCCTTTATTGCAGTGAGAAGGGTCATATAGTGCAGGAATGCCTGAAGTTGAAGGGCGCAAAAGCCCGCGCTACCGCGCTGACAACTGAAGAGTCAAAGTCTGACTCTACAGAGTCAAAAAAATAGTCAGCAACCCTCGGGAACAAGCTGCACATCAGGAAAATTGCTTTTGTCCTCTGGATGTCCTGAGTCATCCTGGGATGTCCTAGGTCAGATCAGGGCATCCAGGGCAGACCATTACCCTGGACATCCTCTGGATAAAGTCGCATTATTTGGCTACCCTGAGGGTAGTCAGGGTGTTGTGGTGCCCTGTGAGTTGCATAACTCTGGCTACCCTGGGCATCCTCTGGTGGACCTCTGGCCTGCACTAGGGTATTTTTCTGCCCTCCATCATGGTATTGTTTACTTTGCATATGTTCAATAAAAAGTTATTTATAGATTACAAACATATTGTAACTAATGATAATATAAAAACCCTGTAGTGGGGCATGGTGTGGGCCGTCTCACATTGGTTTTCGCCATTGTTGGCAGTGACGTGGCAGTGGCAGTGGGCGGCTCAGGGTGTGGAACGAGAGGCTGGGGGCTTAGTTGGGCTGCTGTAGATCCTCCTGGCAGAGAGTGCTGTCTTTGGTTGCCCATCTCTTTCATTTCTATCCTGTTTTCTGTGAAATTGCGTCAATACCGTGCAAGACACCATCTGTGTGGGTATTGCCATCATTTTTCGAGTCGAAAAAATTCGTGGGGGGGCTCATCGTTGTATTGTTCATCGTCGTAGGGTCACAAATGGCTGTGAACAGCCTGTCTTCAGACATGAGGTGTCTCATGGTAGGGTGCTGGGGCAATAGGTAATGACACGGCATCATCGGCCCAGTCGAAACATCCAGAAGGGGGCAAAGCGGCTCATTTAGGGTCAAGCAGGGTCAAGCAGGGACATGTGGGTGGGGATGGGGGTGTAGACAGTGGACGGGGGGTGTCAACAGGCCTCAACGGTGTCGTTGGTGACGTGGCAGGGTTGTAGAACGCAGGCAGCAGTGAAACAGCTCGTTTCTGGGTGTTCTGGGGCAAGCACGGCAGGTTGGACAGGACCTGGGGGTGTTCTGAGGGTTCAGGAAGGGTGTGCCGTCGTTTCAGAGCTGTGGACGGTGGTCCTGGATGGGGCAGAGCAGGGGGGAACACAGTCGTTGTCAATGCGTGTGTCAATGATGTGGCATAGCATGTAGATGTGTGAGGCATCGTCATGGGCTTGGGGGGCAAAACAGGGGTAGCAGGGGCAAGCTGGGGTGAGCTGGGTGGTGTTGGAGGGCTCCTGGACCATCGTTTGGGGTTCTGGGGGGAGCAGGGTCGTTCTGTTGAGTGCACGACGCGTTCTGATGAATGCGTCTGCACGTAATCGCGTGGTTCCATTTGCAGGGCTGTAGACTGTCATTGTGAGCTGCTGTTTGCCTGGGTAGCTGTATCTGAGGTGGTGGTAGCCATCTGGGTGCTAGCCATGGCCCAGGTCTTGTTCCAGAGGTGCTGGCAGAAGGGGTGGCCGCCATTGTTGGCAGTGATGTGGCGGTGTGACGGCGTGGCTCAGGGCTTGAGACAAGAAGCTGGGTGTCGAGCTGGGGCAAGCTGGATGGTATGAGGGGGCTCCTGGACCGTCGTTGACAATGGTGGGGCTGGCAGGGTGGTTTCGTCAAGTGTGCGACGTGTTCAGCTGAATGTGTCCGCACGACCTCATGTAACGACGTTTGCTGGGCTGTTGACGGCCTCCATGCGTCATTTATGGCCTGGTGATGGATCCCTGAGGTAGCCGTTGTTAGCAGTAGTTTAAATTCTAAAAATTAAACAAATGTATTTGATCAGTTGTTTAAAACATGAAATAAATGAAAGAAAAACTCACCTGGGGCCCAAACAACAACCATGTCGTTTGGGCCCATCACCATTTTTCCTCCCTGCCGCCCTCCATCATTCCTCCCCCCACAGTCCCCCCTCTGCTCATTTTGTTGCTGTGTGGGTGCTGGTGCTGATGTTGTCATGTCAGGGGTTGTTTCTCATCAGCACCCATTGTCGGTAGTATTTCATAACCTAAAAACTAAAGAAATACAATTAGTTAATTGAGAAAACAAGAAAGTAACTAAAAAAAACTTATCTGGGGCCCAAACGACACAATCATCATTTGGGCCCACATTACATCCAATTGGCTCATTTGCAACTGTTAGTGGTAGTTGACTTGCCTTGGTGGCAGTGGTGGTGGCAGTGGGCTTGGGACTGATGGTTGCAGGTGTTGATGGAGTGATAGTGGTGGTGGTAGGTGGTGATGGGTGGCCTTGCTGGGTGAAGTGATTGAGTGAGAGACGAGAAATAAACGCTAAGTCCAAATGTCATGTGATCTAAAGTGTGAGAAAGCGCCCCATGGGGCGCAATTGGACTTTGTAAAAGCCCCTAAGTGCGGAACGGCTCAGTGAGTTTCCACTAATTTCTCATGAACTTATACTTTTTTCTGATCTGTTTACATATCATTTGAAGGGCCCAAATAGATGAGAGCCTTGCATCTTCTCATTCCCTCACAATCCAGGGATTTCTGTTAGCATGGGCCATAACAGTGGTCTACCATATGTCAGTGAGTTTCCAATTGTTTCTCATGAACTTATACTTCTTTCTAATCTATTTACACGTCGTTTAAAGGGCCTGAATAGACGAGAGGCTTGCGTCTTTTCATTCCCTCACAAACCAGGGATTTATGTTAGCATGGGCCATAATAGTGGTCTATGATATCTCAGTGAGTTTCCAATTGTTTCTCATGAACCTATACTTCTTTCTAATCTATTTACATGTCGTTTGAAGGGCCTGAATAGACGAGAGGCTCACGTCTTCTCATTCCCTCACAATCCAAGGATTTCTGTTAGCATGGGCCATAACAGTAGTCTATGATATCTCAGTGAGTTTCCAATTGTCTCTCATGAAATTATACTTCTTTCTAATCTATTTACATGTTGTTTGGAGGGCATGAATAGACGAGAGGCTTGCGTCTTCTCATTCCCTCACAAACCAGGGATTTATGTTAGCATGGGCCATCATAGTGGTCTATGATATC
>QFEU01022239.1:0-10980 GCA_003316345.1 Tricholoma terreum
CCGTAATTACCCACTGACCTAGGTAAGGTAATAATTATTTTTACCGGTCAGTGCCAACACTGCCTGTATCGCGGCGTTAAATCTGCTCTATTCCTCCGACAGCCATGGTTGCCTCTGACATCCACCAGTCTCTTTTATCATTTGTACGCAGACATGGCAGAATCCCCGAGGGAGGTCAGGGGAACCCATGGTTCGAGGATGGAAACATCTTCCTCTTCACCAATGACACCGCGTTCAAGTTCTACATGGGTTTGCTGAGAGATAATGTCGCATGGTTTGAGGATCGTTTGCAGAGCCTCTCAGATGACTCTGTGGATATCGTTGCAAATCACCCTGCCATCCAACTTGAAGACTCATCGGAGGACCTGGCGTACTTCTTGACAGCTCTCTCAAGAGGGTGTGGAAGGTGACTTTTTGTTCTTACACCAAAACTTACGCGATTTACTCATCGGTGGGCCCAGAGAATTTCCTTTGGACTCGAACCCTGACTTCATCGAACTTGCAGGAATACTGCGGTTGGCCACCAAGTACGGCGCGAAGCGCTTGCGAGAAAACGCGATAAAAGCACTCCAGCACAAATTCCCCTCCGCATTGTCTGACTGGGATTTACTTGCAGAAAATGCGATATTCCGATGGAGTTGCGACCCTATCCAAGTCATCAACCTCGCCCGCGAAGTTGGCGCTTTCTCAATCATACCTGCCGCCATGGCATTTCTGACCAACGATTCATCAGCCGGTGAGGTATTTGGGATCCATGTTCACGATGGAACTCGGCGCCGCAATACACCACAGACGTTGATTGCACCCGAGGACATAAGAGCCTTTGCGCTGATGAAGGAATATAACCACTTCTCCATCGTGAGGATGATCAAGTTTCTTCGCGAATTAGGGAGTGATTGCATTCAACCACCGGAACCGGAACCTCGTCCCATCGGCATGTCACCCGTCGGTACACGACGCCACGAATACCGTGCCAGTATCTGTTCAAAGGTATCCCGTGCGTTGGCAGATGGGCTTGCTGTGAAATTGGTGACGGAGGATCCCATGGGATTCCGCGATTTCGGTATCGTGGTAGGGCATGACGTGATGTCGCAGAAGCTGCGCATCTGTCATCGGTGTCGCTCAAACTTGAAAAATGGTTATGCAGAACACCGGGAGCATTGGTGGAATGGGATACCGCGCGTTTTGGGACTCTCCAGCGTTTACGATGTATACGATCGGGACGACGATCGCGCATGACTAGTACTCTACCTTGGATCTTAATTTTTATGTAGCAGAATTAGGTGTATCTTGTTATTGAATTGTATGAAAACATCTTCATTAGCGGCCCTCATCTGGTGGTTCAGATAGTTCTAGTTGTACATTGGTTTTCCTACCAACTTGACGTCAGAAATCACCGTCGTCTTCCTCGTCCCATTCCACGCTCTCTAGCGCTGCCTCGCCCTCCTCATAAAGCTCATTCAATCCCGTAAGCGCAGGTAAGTATTTGGGATCATTGAACGCCTTGAGCAACATATCAAATCCTTCCTTTTCATATGCTCGTAACACCTGGCGTAAAGATATTAACCGACTGCGTCAAAATGAGGGTTAGAGATACGTACGGTTTCACTGCACCCGGTACATTTATCGTACGCGGCACCCACGATATGCATATTCCGAAACTGAGCAAGGAAGCCTCGCAGCTGGTGGGGCACCAGACCCAAAACGCTTCCCCCGTTTTCTTCGCCATTCGAGTAATTAGGGTCTGCATTGGGAGGTGGAGCCGCGGCGTGTACGCTAGATGTTTCTGTAAGAATCAGATCGAATGAGAAATTAAACGAAACGAACCCATCAGGGTGTTGCAGGAGCGAAGCCAGTAGCTCAACGGCTGTGGAGGAAGCTATCGAAGCCAAGCCTGGTCGTGTAACTGTACACATCTGGTCGAGAGTGCGATCTGTCAACGACTACAGGTGTGTTAGTTCCATTCGGCTGAAGGTAGGTCGTGTCATATAGATCGTGTACCCACATCTGAGGGGGCAACAATGTCATTGCAGTAATAACACCCGAGCCTCGAACCGTTGGGAGGTGTAGAACTAGCACGTGCACCGTGGCGCATAACTAGGAAGGTGTCAAAGCCCAAAGCGGCGTTCATTACGATCTGACAATGGGCAAGGTGATTAGTAGAGCAATCCACGGGTATATGGTTGACGTGCCTTGCCCTTTGCGGCGCCGATGACAGTAGGCAGCCACCTGCTCTCTCGTGAATCCATAAGGAGAAACACAGCGTCGTGTTCGGCTATCAATTTTTCGAGCTTTGCGACATCCGCTTTGGCTTGTGCAATGGAGGCAGGCGAATCCGGGATAGGGTGCCCTGGCATGGGAATTGAGAACATGTGTCCTGATGAATTCTAGTTTTGGTCAGTGAAAACAGGAAAACAAAATGATAGGTACATGATGCATACCACGCCGGGAAATATTTTCTTAAGTCTGGCGGCAGCACATTCTGCCTTTGGCTTCCCGCCATCAAGACAATCTTCGAACTCGAACAAGGGCTGGCGAACGGGATTGGAGAAAGAGACGTGCGAGGAGTCAACCAAGGTAATCGTGCGTACCCCCCAACCCTGAAAGATTATTTGTGATTGGTTGAGAGTGACTCGAAAGAAAACGGACCATTAGTGTCCTCGCTACGTAGCATCCAAGAGTCCCGGCACCTAGAAGAAGGCACCTTGTACTTGATATCTTCTCCAGGTCTAGAGATGGCAGGATGCGCCAACGCATCAGCTTTAGGTTGAGATCAACAGCCTGGTCCGCGAGTCTGATATTTTATCAGGATTATCCACCAAAATGTTACCACGGAAGAGTGAGAATACCGTGTAGGATCCATCATCGGTGCCAGATCTGCCACACGAGGCCCGAGCTTGCCTTGAGGGTTCTTTTCCCATCCAACGGCAGCGGGTCGATCGCCACTATTTGTCGTGCCTCCGCCAATTTGCAGGACGCCAAAACGGCTCTTCCATGTCGACTGCGAAATTTCAGAGTCTCTCCAGCAGAGGATGCGGAGGGTCGATGTTGACTCTGGGTATAGAGCGCGGAGGTATGCGAGGAGATTTCGGAGGGGCCAGCCGGGATTGGTAGAATGGGCGGAGGGATCTATGAATACTATTGTTTGCTGTTGGGAGAGTTGTAAGAGGAGATTGAGCGTACAGAATGAAGGATAAGACAGACGTTGGAGGGAGGGGTTGAAGCGAAGAAAGTGTCATAGGATTCTATAGGTGAGATTGATGTTCCGGTAGAGTCATTGCACATGAGGAAAAATGGTAGTGGTCTCGAATGAGCACGCAGTTGGGTATGGATTGATGTGAGCTAGTTGAGATATGGATTCGATTGACACTATGTGTAGCATTTCTTCCACATACCGTGTCGGAAGAAAATTCGGAACTGGCGTCCTTCCATCCATCTTCGGCGATTTCCCATGCAGGTTTGGAGACAAAAGCGGGAAAGGCAAACCAGTAGTAGTACTTGTATTTTTTGAGATCTGCGAAAGTGATTACGAGGAAATGGTTCAGCAAGGAAGAGTCGCGTTTGGTGATTATGTGTTCCCAGATCTATGAAACGGGACAAAGTAAGTGTTGCAAAGGAGAGTGTCAGGGATAAGGACGCGCCTTTGTAGCTTCCTCGTGGAATAGTGCGATCTTATCAGCCGCCTTGAACTCCTCGATCGTATTGTAATTCTTGAATGTCCCGGACGTCGCGATCGATCCTGGTGATGGTCTAGATATATGCAGCGCGTCATTAGTATAGCACGAAGCAGAAAACTTCCAAAAACGAACTTGAAATCTTTATCAAAGGACTCTGAACCGACGGTCAAATTGCATCCCAGCGGGATCTCTTGACCCGTTTCTCTGTCTTTCACTGATCGACCTGTGGAGTAAGTAGCAGAAATGGGGACTGCCTCATCCGACAGACGGAGAACGTCGATCTTGAGATTTGTGAGCTCATGCCAAAACGATGGTTGGACGAGAGAAGCAAAGGGGGCGAATTGGACAATTGGCATCGTTGTAGACACCGACAACAGGATTACATTATTTGACGTTGTTTGTCATCATTCACACAGCTCTGAATGAGTGGAGATTATGCGTTAAGAAATACAGTGTTTGCTATGCAAAGCAGGATCAGCACATCTAGTATGTGTGTGTAATGCAAGACCACTGAATCAACAAACATCAGATCCACCGCGCAAGAAAGAGGCAAATGCGCGCACCATGTAAATATATCGGTGATCATGACGGCAACGTATCCTTCCAGCGCTCCGCAACCAGTTCGCCGCGGAACACCTCCTCCAGCACCTCCTTCACGGTCTCTACATAGACGAATCTGATTCCTGTCTTGACACTCTCTGGGACGTTTGCTTCTATATCCGCACGGTTAGCTGCAGGTGCAATAATCGTCTTGATCCCGGCACGATGTGCAGCGAGGATTTTCTCTTTCAGCCCGCCCACTGCCAACACCTGGCCCACAAGCGAAATCTCCCCTGTCATCGCTGCAAAGTGATACGAGTTGGAGTTATTGGAAATGAAGAAGATCGAAAGAATAGCACACCAATATCCGGGTTGATCTTTGTTTTAGTGAACAGTGACACAAACGCAGACAGAATCGCCGTGCCCGCACTGGGGCCTTCCTTGCCAATACTCCCCTCGGGCATATGCACATGCACGTCCCGCTCATTCAAGAACTGGTCATTCGCAGACGTCGTGACTCCTAATTCAAAAGCGTGGCTTTTGACCCAACTCAGCCCGATTTGCGCGCTCTCACGAATTACTTCGCCCAGTTTGCCCGTAAGTTGCAGGCCGCCCTTGCCTGGCATGCTCTACAAAAGATTCATGTCATCATCATCATTGCTGATGAGTGGTATGTATCAATAGACTAACCATGGCCTCCACGGGCATAACAGCTCCAGATCCATTTCCTAGGTAGCCTAATCCAGTGCTGACTCCGGGCGGTGGTGGCTGCAGGTACATCCGGTCTTTCTGGTATATGGGCGGGCCGACATAGTCCTTCAATGTCTCTGGTGTGATTCGTACATGGACAAACTCAGGGATGGCGAGAGGCTTGCGCTGTTGCGTTGTCGTTTCATGGAGAAGGTCTTCCGTCGATGTTGGGGTTGTATCTAGTGGCGATGTCGGAGCTGTGGAGGGCTCGCTCAAGGGTGACGATGAGGTGGCTGATGAAGGCGAAGGTGAAGTTGCAGGTGAGCGCTCCTGGCCGGATGTTTCGGGAGACGGTTCTGGGGTCGCGTCTGGTCGCTCAGAGCAAGTTTCTTGTGATTGGGGCGGAGTCTGCGCAGCAAAAGTCGCATCATCCAGTTTAGGCTCGGGGAAGGTCTCCTCTCCAAGATCCTGCACAATTTTAAGGGCAGCTTTCCTATATATCTACAACCCTCCAACTTAGCAATTCCGCTTTCAGCATTTGATAAATAACACCGACCTTGTCAATATGTTTCTTCAGATTTCGCACACCGCTCTCCCGACAGTAGTACTTGATCAAAACGTCGACCGTCTCTCTTTCGAGTTGTACATCAGCTGCAGCCAAACCCGAAGCATCTTTAGCCTGCGGCGCGAGGTACCGCTCGGCAATCACCGCCTTTTCTTCCGAGACATAGCCGCTAACTTCGAGTACCTCCATCCTGTCAAGTAGGGGAGCGGGGATGGTGTCCAGATTGTTGGCTGTAATAAAACATTAGAATGAGCTGCAGTGTTATTTGATGGCTAGCGTACCCGTGCAAACAAACAGAACGCGCGAAAGATCAACGGGGACGTCCATGCTGCCGCGGCTAAGTAAGCACATTCGTAGAAGGCGGATGGTCAGCACATACTAATGGTCTAAGAAGCTATTGTTTTGCTCTGGATCCAGCATCTCCAATAATGCGCTAGCGGGGTCGCCATTGATGCCACGTCCAATCTTGTCAACTTCATCGATGAGTACCAGCGGGTTCTCTGTCCCGACGCGTTTCAGGGCTTGGATGATCTTGCCAGGTAGCGCACTAACAAAACGAACCAAGTTGAAGATTAAACCTTTCTGATTGAAGCGCACGCACCCAACATAAGTCCGTCTGTGTCCTTTGATCTCCGCAACGTCCGTCAGCCCACCCACTGAGAAGCGGAAGAACCGACGGCCGAGCGCACCCGCGATAGACTTGCCGATGCTCGTCTTACCTACACCAGGGGGGCCGACGAGACAGATGATCTTACCCTGCACAGACCCGCGCAGCTTGCCGACCGCGAGGAATTCGAGAATGCGCGATTTGACGTCCGTGAGGCCATAGTGGTCTGCATCAAGTATGCGTTGTGCGTTGGGGAGGGAGAAATTTTCAGGTGTGTGTGTGCCCCATGGGATCTGTCCAGAACAGTAGTGAGATCAGATATATGAACGAGGGAGGCTCCGATAAACCTGTGTGATCCACTCAAGATAATTTCTCGTGACGCTCGCCTCACTCGCGGCGGGTTCGAGCCCCGCGAGTTTGCTCAACTCCTCGTCGAATACCTTCCTCACCACCTCTGGCATCCTCAGCTCCTTCGCACGCTCCCTGAACTTTTCAATCAACTTGTCCTTGCCATCACTTTCCATGCCCAGCTCCTTCTTGATCCCCTTCAACTGTTCCATTAGGTAATATTCTCTCTGCCTTTTCGCGATTTTTGAGTCGACATCTCGTGAAAGCTTGGACTGCAATTGCGCATTGATGAGCTCCTTTTTAAGCACAAGTAATGCTTTGCGCAGGCGGTCGTCGACATCTAGGCTCTCGAGCACGTCCTGGAGCTCCTGCACCTCGCCGCTGGAGACGGCGGCAGCGAAGTCGGCGAGCTTGTCTGGTTCATCAAAGACGTTGGAGGCGACCTGATTGATGGAGAAGTTGGTGATTTGATCCCGGAAGAGCGGATTGAGCTGTGCGATATCCTTAAAGACGGAGACAATCTCGGACATGAAGGCGCGGATATATTGGTTGTCTTTATTGTATGGCTGAGTTATCAGATTCTCGACGTGCACGATGGAGATGGCATGCGAGTGTAGAAAAGAGGTTTGGACAGGGCCTAGGAATGTCATAAGCGAAAGCTGAAAAGAAAGAAAGTTAAATACCTTCCAGGACAGGTTCTCGAGGCTCTACGGTCTGCGTCTCCTCTGCCTCGCTCGGTTCGACCTTGGCTAGGCCACCAGCTTTGACCAGATCCGTGATCTTGATCCTCCTGTGGGGATATAAGACGGCAGTCAACCCTTCCTCTTTATCCTCTCCATCTTTTCCACTACTTGTTGCGGCGAAAACGCTCGTAATCTGGGCGAAGACACCAACCGGGTGGACAGACTTGATATCCGTGATGACATCGCTGTCCATATTTTCGTCCTTCAAAAGAAATGCACCAAGATAAGGTTGCCCACGCTTCATCATCTCCTTGACGGCGGCTACGACGTGGGGGTTGCGAATGACAACGGCCTTGTAGAATCCGGGGAAAAGAGGGCGACGTGCGATGGGGAGGGCGAGGACTTGGGGGTAAACTTCTGGAACAGACTGCTTGGCTATTGAGCTGGAAGATGGTGATTTGGAGCTAGAAGATGGCGGAGGGGGTGCTTCGGGGGAGTCGGGGGAGTCGGGTGAATCTGGAGGTGCGGATGGTGGATGGGAGTCCGAACTGGAGTCAGAAGGAGGACGGCTGGAGTCAGGTGGTTTGTCTCCCTCAAGTTGGACTGTTTCCTCCTCTTCATCGGCCGGGGTCGCTAGTTTTCCATTCTTCGGGTTGACCCAACGAGGCGAATATAGTAATCTTTGTGAAGAAACGAATGCCGAAGGTGCAGAATATGAGAACATCCGTAGCCTCCCATTACCAAAACTGAAAAATGACCGTCTACAGGTCTGGCGTGCAGCCGAGGTGGCAGAAATCCGCAAGCCTTGCGATCCCAACCAACTCATCGCAAAATTGTTCAGTCTAGAAAAACTATGAGCATAAGACGCGTGAGGAACGAGGCACTTGCCTATCGACCAAAATTAAACGAGCATATATTAGTCACTGCAGGATACTTCCTTCTTGGGAGCTCCCAAGGTTCCTTTCAATTCTAAAGGACTTCTTGTCGTCGCGGACGCCGTTCTCGAGGTGCGAGGAAGGAACGGAAGGAAAACCAAAAGATTACGCGGTTATGTGACTTATGTCAGCACTAACGTGCACGATGCTCAACTGTTTGTACTCTCGTTGATATTCGCTGAGAGACCTCCCTTGCTGATGAGCATTTCTCTCTCACTTATGCGACGTATACCCGAAGATCAAAGTACTAGTGCCCATGGGAAGTCAAAGTTAGATACCATTGCACTCGGCGAGGACGGCTGGGACCCGCGGGTGGCAATCGAGAAATAATTTTATCATCAAAATAACGAGTACATACAAAGGGGTAGGGGAAAAAATAATCTGAGGTTTGTACTTGCAACAAGAAGAATTCAGATATTGATCATTTATGACTAGAACAGTGTGGTGCGGCGCTCTGTCGAAGGCAGATTATAAGCAATTGCTAGAACACGGGTTTCAACTGCCATGATGGGAATACACCTTTTCCACAGTGGACCTCAAAGTTTTGACACCACTCTTACAATCTCTCCATCCCTGAACTCACACGAGCGCACTATCTTCCCGTCTCCCCAAACTTCGCTCTTGATCCACTTGGGATGCGAGATGAACATGTCTACCAGGAGTTTTGGTAAGACCAGAGCGTGGAGCTTGATGCGAAACCTGGTATTGGTGTCGGCATTGGTGAGAATGATTGGGATGATAACGCTGCCAATGGAAGTGGATTTGCCGCCAGAGATGGAGAATGTCACATCCACGGAGTCGCTGGTATTGAGTGCAGGCCTATGTGCCTCTGGAATAGAATCATATAATTTCTGTGCAAGTAAACAAAGTGGCATATTTGTTTTCCCAAAAGATCTCACCTTGCTGATGAAGTTCCCTCTCCCCCCTGCAACACAAATTCCAATGCTCCCATCGGTTTGGGCAGGATCGTAGTGGTCGAGATATGCGAGTAAGTTCGGAAAATTGCCCATGCTGGCTATTTCGAAATCAAAGGCCCACTTGCCGCGATGAGTATCATCGTAGAGGGTTGGTATTTCCACATATTGAGGTGGTTGTGTAGACATTATAGCACGGAAAACTCCGGACCGTAATCTACCACCACTCATAATGGCCTCGGTCGACAATCCCTCCACTCCAGCTACTCAAGTCTTTTCTGGTCATCTCGGTCATCTCTCGCCAGCACAAGAAGATGCTTTGTCCGCATTCAAGGCCAATCTTGCGGAAGCAAAACTCTATACCTTTTCATCAGACTTGGGAAAGGCCTCACACGACGAATCTACTTTGCTGTATGCTCATCCCAGCGTGGACGGGTGTTGCCTATCTGACACACGTGTTGTATGACTAGTCGATTTTTAAGGGCAAGGGGATTTGATCCAAGTGCAGCCCAAAAACAATTTTCCAATGCAGAGCATTGGCGGAAGCATCACGGCGTGGACAATTTGTACCCTTCCTTTGACGTCGATGAATTCGAGAGTTCCAAACGATTTTATCCTCGTTGGACAGGACGGAGGGACAAAGTTTGTGATGCTATGCAACATATTTATCAACATTACTGATAGCTTTTATCTGCAGAACGGGTTACCTCTTTATGTATACCGTATTGCGTCCCTGCATCATATACAGAAGGAATTAGATTCAGTTCCACCGGAACGACGATATCAACGTATGTACGTAACCCTTTTTTATATATTCACGTGGACGCCAACACCGCACAGTGTAGTCCTCTACGAGCTTATGTTACGTTTCGCATTCCCTCTCTGTTCTCATCTGCCACATCCAAGCCCTACCACGCCTGTTTCTTCGGCCGTGTCCATCATCGACCTAAAAGATGTCTCTTTCGGTTCTATATGGTCACTGCGCAACCATCTCCAAGAAGCCTCTCGACTAGCCACGGATAACTACCCAGAGACGCTGGGTACCATCGCAATTGTCAACTCGCCCGCATTCTTTCCAACAGTCTGGGGTTGGGTCAAGGTTGGCTCGTCTCCTATCATCTCACATTTGTTGAATCTTGTTATTAGGGCTGGTTCGACGAGGGTACACGAAAGAAGATCCATATCCTTGGTAAGGATCCAGGACCCAGGCTGCGCGAGCTTGTCAACGTTCAAGATCTTCCCAGGGTATATGGGGGCGAGTTGCAGTGGGTGTTCGAGGATGAACCCATCTTAGATGAAGATGCCAAAGCAGTGATCAAAGAGACGTTGAGGGGGCCTGTCATGTTTGCCGAAGGAGAGATGAAAAATCCACTCAACTTGAGAAATTAGATTCCAGGAAGATAGTGCTCGAGAGTAACTACAGATACCATTATTTCCTTGTACTAATAAACACAACAAACATCTACAGCGAGTATAGTAAGAATTCGGATAATGATAAACATCCACAGAGCAAGCATCTATCAAGCAAAGTCAATATTGTTGTAAGTGAATTAGGCGAAGTCGTCTTCAGGTTCTGCGGTGAGTCCATCTTCATTCCATATATCTAGGAACTAGGAGGGGGTGTCATCAAGCTGAGCAATCACAAAGGCAGGGTGGACACGCACTCTGGCTTTTTGAGTGTCAACGTCCTCTGTTGTAATGATTGGTGCAGTCGCGAATGGTAATCGCTCCCAAGAAATGGGCTTTTCGTGACGTTTCACAGCAAGCTTATCGCCGATCGCGCTCTTCTTCCCAAGGACGAATTTATTGCATTTACTACACAATAGCTCAGGTGTATTTTCAAACATTCCATGAAAAGTGAAGGCTTACTCTTCGGATAACGAGTACAGAGTTTTGAGGTGAAGCTTGAGAAGCATCACCATCGATATGATGACAGAACTGCGCATGAGAGGAGTCTTCCGTTGGAGATCAGCACCAGCGTTGGCTGAGTGAAAAAAAAAAAACATGAGACGAGCGTAGAA
>QFEU01022242.1:0-14751 GCA_003316345.1 Tricholoma terreum
GACTGGGGGTTGAAGTCAATTTTTCATGTCATCCAGACCTGGAGCTTGATTAATATTGATTGTCGGCGGATCGATCAGGTTGAGGATCGATAGTCAGTATTGGGAGCTGATGTATGTGGGAGGGGGCCTCTGATTCGATCTCGGGGTTTCGACGTGGAACATTGAACCCGTTCTCACTGGTCAGCACTATAAATAAACGCTCGTGCACACACCCACGTGCTCCGATTCTTTTTTCTCCTCATCGCCACCAACACTTGTCGCCTGCAGAAACTGATAACATGTCTTGTGGGTATACTTATGGTTACTCTTATCTCCGCCATGAATTCGAATGTTGAAACGTTGACCGATTGGCTATTATTGGTTCTTCCCTAGATGTGTCGTATCTATAAATGACATCCACTCTACATTGGGCTTGGCGAGACTTCTCCCTGCTGGCTGCTACTTAGAGCGATAGGAACTCCGATTAGAATTTGTGAACGTACGCCTCATTATTACCGACAGCCTCCTGACTCTTGCCCAACTACAACCCGCACGTTCAGACTCATTCCCGTCATCCTCTCGAGTTCCTGAAAAGGACGGGAAGGGGTATCTTCCATTTCACCACCACATGCGCCATCCCAAGCTCCACTTTACCAGGGGATGGACCCCCTATATCAACCCTGACACCGAACGTCATTCAGCACCGTGGTCACCCCTTCCCAACGGATAGCACTCCCCGACAGCGTTTCATCATATCGGAAGTCAAGGTCTCCGCACCGAGCCCTGCTTATCAAACCACCTCCCACCAAAAACAACCGTCATCCGCCATTATCCGGCTTCTTATCATTAATGCTGGACGTTGCGTAACCTATCCGTATTATTCTGTCACTAGAGGGCCTGGTGATAAGTTAATAGAGATAGGAGTTCCCTCAAGACTACCACACCAACAAGTGTGATTTTTACGATAAGTTATTAGTTTCTACAGTTACGGGGCAAAACGGCCCACTCCTGAAGTTACTTCCGTACTTGCGTTTCGAGGGGGTTGCGGAACGCAAAATTTAGATATCACGTCGGTTTCTATCCACTTGTTTTGCCGGGCGTGCTACCTCCTCCGCTTTTTTCTCCAATATGGGCCTGCATTCTGAGTTAAGATACATAGCAGCCGCACTCATCGTGCCCCACACATAATTAAGCTACTTTGAGGCCCGGTTCAATCGACGTAGCACCTTGTCGTGGGAGCATTACTTGTCACATAAGGGACCGTCTTGAGCAGATAACGACTGGCCTGAGCTCGGCGCAGGACAGATACTAATCCACATCACAGCACTCAGTGGCTCGGAGCAGTGGACAACAAACCCATGACTTAAGTATGGAATGGACAAACGGGCAGCGGGTTCGTAGCGATGAGTGGTGCGAGTGCGGGGAACTGAAAAGAAAATTTTAGGTAACGTCAGGGATGGTGCAAGCAGGAAAGACTCCGAAAGAGCATACTTGATCGAAAGAGTAGAAAACTTGTCGCATGTAAATTTTCGCTGGAGATTTCATGGCTCTGACTTTGAACTCTGTGACAGCACCGAAATTTCCACCGCCTCCACGAAGGCCGAACATGATGCCTTGTTCCTCTTCCGGGATGTCTTCATCACTGTGAGCATGGATGATACGGCCATCAGCCAATGCGACAGTGGCCACGAAAATGTTTTTCGGATCATTTGCGATACCTTTTTGAGATGGATGTTGAGCCCAATGATAATCATGATGGCGTTGATTAGACTTACCGTGCTCGTCGACGAGAGAATGATGATTTGATATCGGAGAACATATAAAAGATGGGGGCAAATCGGAATACCCTGTATCTCTCAAGTTGGCATTTGCAGGAGCCCATGTTTGGCCCACGCCTCGGTTTGTACATCGAGTTGCACTCTGTCCATTTAAATCAATGCCGATGTCAGAGACGTCATTCATACTCGACGCCCTACCCTGAGCGGTCCAGATCAGTACGTTCCACAGAATATAAGAGTACTTACTGTATGACCCATTGCGCAGATGAAGGAGACTCAAAACGCAATGCCCACAGGCTCAGGGAAATAGGAGGACGATTACATGTTGATTTGATATCATCGGAATGGATTATGTAAGCTTGAGTACTGGCAAACACGTTGTAGCCTAGAACTAGTAGAACGTTGATCCAACATGTCTGCGCTCGCTCGCCTACGTTCTCTTGCCTACAGTGTCCCTTTCTTACGATTCTTCATGTCCTATGCTAATGTGTCCCACCTCCCATTTCTGTTTCCGGACCACTTTCAGTCGTTGCAGGCCGAAACTTGGTCTAACCTGATGAAAGCATTGGAAGATGACGACAGGGATGCATGCTCCGTCAGCCGTGTTGAATACCGCAAGTGCAGCAATGGGAAAAAGCACGAGTTCTTGGCTGTTCACATCCATCATCGCCACAGTAATCACACAGCCGTTCTTGTCGTTGACCGCACCCCCGATAGCGCATCTGAAATTAATAACGGCCAATTACCCTCGAGCGGCCATGCTGCACATAGCTTTACCAAGTCATCTTCCCGTGCTCGAGCACACGATCAAGTCCTGGTGCGTGGCACCCGGGATTCGGAGGCTGCTGGGATGCGTATTTTCAAGCCATACAAACTCATGGCAACACTTTCATTCGGAAATCCACCTTCTTTGCTCGAATTCGCAGTCCTGTTAATAGTTGTCCACCAACATGCACCGTTTTATCACATCTTGCAATATCAATGCTATTGGTATTGCGATGCGATTTGGAGAGTTCTGGAACATCCCAAATATGACCCGAGAGTAGTTCCATCTGGTAGTTGGGACACTCGTGGCAAGTATGGGCCTTTGTCGGTTGGAAGCGATTCTCTCGAAGAAATCCAGCGAGAGTTCTCAGAGGCGATGACTGCAGCTCAAGCGCATTTGCAAGAAAAGAGGGAGCAAGCAGAAGCCCGTGATAGAAGGGTACATACGCGATTCCTCATGTCTGAGTGATATTGATGTCGTAACTATAGCTTCGCAGTGAAGGGATGGAGGAAGGGTTGCAGGTTGGCCGACTGGAAGCAGAGCTGCGGGTTGTGGAGGAAAGGAAACGGGCGGAAGACGAGAGGAAACGGGCGGAAGACGAGAGGAAACGGGCGGAAGATGAGAAGAAACGAGCAGAAGAGGAGAGGAAACGAGCAGAAGAGGCCGAAAGACAGGTAAACAAGTTGCGGGAACAGCTGGCAGGCCTAGGTACGGTTATGTCCATGACCTCTGCTGGTTAGCAAAGACGTCGCGGGTACAAGGCTGGCACAGGGATTTGGTGTTTGTCCGTTGCTCTGTGGGCTCGAACTCTGGCTACCCTATGCTGCTGCCCCTAGCCTAATATCGTGGAACGCCGCCTTCTATTCGAATTTTCAGCAACGACGGAATACTTATCCGTAGTTTCTTGGTAACGGTCTTGTTCGTATGAGGACACGTATTTCGATATCATTATTATACCTCTGTAACGCTACTCATGAAAGACCCAAAAATGCCATTAATTTTTGGGTACAAAAGGTTGAAGGTTCTAAGGACAAGTTGTGTTCCAAGCTTCCTAAATACGAGAACGTGATGAATGAGCATACGGGGACAGTGAACAACAAGACAAACTACGGGGTAGGAAATTTTTTAGTCCTTGTCTGAGAGTCTAACCCAGTCGTCATGTCTACAGCTCAGAAGTTTCTGCCGCAATTGACACGAGCCGCCGATGGACTAACAAGGAAACATTTGGGTAATACGACACAGTGGATTTTCCCCTGTGAGTGAATAAATCAAGCAACCATCCCCCATCCCGGTTCTCACAAGTCCCAGCATCCTCGTCCTTCACAGAAAAAAGTCGACCCGCTTTACGCCTTGCGCCCTTTCCTGTTTGCTCATTCCACACCGCTTCATATACACCTTGATAACCGCCCGCCATCCTGCGTGTTCAACCTGCATGCGTGATTTGGCAGTGCATTGCATAGTGGATTGTTATCAATATGTCGGGAAGCGTGATCGGGGGAGGCGAAGGTTGCTGGTATGCAAATTCAAGTTGATTTGGATTGTACGGGCTTTACGGAGTTGAGCTGGGTTGTTGGAACTCAAGATCGATAGGCCAGTTTGGAGTGAGATCGCAGATGATGCGAAGGTGTATGAACGGCGGGCAAGTCGCTGGCTCATGCAGGAAGCATCACAGACTGCCCAGACCCGAAGAAGTGCAGAGGTGCGAATGTGATTGGGCCGAGATTAAAGAGGAAGTCCTGACAGGGGGAGGAGGCTTTGATCTATCCACTTGTTCTCCCAGGCGCGCCACCGGCCCGGGTTACTTCTCCAGATATGGGCCTGGATTCTGAGCTAAGATAAATAGGGACAGCACACGAAGAAGTATCTTCGCAGACGAAAACAAAGAAAAATAAGATGTAGCAACTTGGCTGCATGGTCAGTTGGCAGCATGGGGGACGTTGCTGTGGAACAAGAGGGTGACGATGTAATCAAGTTCACCCAAAGAAGAGTTCCAATGAAGCCGCCAGATGACGGCTCCAGAATACCGACGTCGAGAACTCCAGATTAGCTGCCTTGCCAGTAGGACGAGGCAGAGGGGGAGAAGGATGACCCAAAGAGTCGGGTCATCGAGAAGAAAAAGAACAAAGAACACCTGGAAGTGCGAGGTGTGGGCACAGCGAACTGTATTGCCGAGTGTGATTGGAAGAATTCGTGTGTCAAGATGGCGCATGTCGTCTGGAGACCTCAAGATTAGTAGCCTCGCCAGTAGGACAAGCAGAGGAGGAGAAGGCTGGGCCGTAAAGGCTCAACCGGAGCTCGAGCTCATCCAGGGAAGGCAAGCGGTCGGGCAGCCGAAATGCAGGGGATCAGAGCGAGGGGTGGGCCATGACTGGTCACCAGGTGAAGAGCGCCGGGGGAAGGGGGGAGTTGTGCATGGGCAAGCCAGGACACACCGTTGGAAAGGGGAAGGGAGATGCATTGGTGTCGATTCGGGTACAAGAAGGCCTAGAAAATAATGAAGCCCATCATTATTCAACGGATAAAGTCAGTAAAGCCAGGGATGCGCATGCTGCACCCCCTCCAGTGGTACAAACGAGCCACTCACCTCCCATTCCATCACCAACACATTCAAAAACGTGTAACGACCCTTCCCACAGCCAAACAGCCCCATCCTCAACTCAACCACATTCCTTTCAAGGTTCATGTATCCAGGGGCCTGAGGAGCTGAAACCACGTCAGTTTATGGCAGACGTTCAAAAGCGAATGCCAAAACTGAAAGAAAGCTGACGAACTTGTCAGCAATATCTCAAAACCCAAATAAAAGGCCAGACTCACTACCGTCGTCTCGCAAAGGATATCCTATTGTCATTTTTTAGCTTGCTTAGGTTGACACAGAGATCCCAGTCGATCAAGAGGCCCTTGTTGTCGTCGGTGATTAAGATGTTACCTGCACTGATGTCACGATGGAGGACACGAGTGTTGAAGTAGGCAACTTGATGGGCTGTGAAAGCGAGAAGTTAGTTATAAGGTTTGAGTCCACAAAAGATTTCGTATCCAGCATGGCATCAGCTATGGCACTCACGAACTCCCATGAGGAGCAGAACGAAGTTAACGGCCGAGCGACAACATTCAGGGACATCCGGTAGTGTCTGAGGGCCACCATATCTCTTGACCAGCAAGCCCACGGCTCGTCTCTTAGTGTATGCGTAGGGGTCATGTGATCGCGGACATCATTCCCCTTTCCAAACGGTGAGATGTTTGGCACACAATTTGATTCCTAAGTGCGTAAATTTCACCTTCCTTCTCCATTCCATCTACATCCGCTCTCCAATAATCCTTCAGAAAGACGATCTCTCTCGTCTCCATATAAAAAAGCCAACATCGGTCGAGTGGCTCGTCCGAACGGTGAGCGGGCTGTGTACCTTGGAGGAAATGATACGATAAATCGCTTTTCGACTTCAGGCTCATCGCGTTCCGGAACTATGAGTATACGGAATCCACGGTGAGCCGGGTTGTTGTCACGCAAACGGCTTTCGAAGGGCTGGATTTGTTGAATATTCAGAGCTCCAAAAATCTTCTGTTCCAGTGTCGTATTGCCCACATTAACTAATGATTATACAGGTCAACAACCAGCCGAAAAAAGCGACAGAAACGCATATACCTTATGAGGGTGCAACCTCCCAATCGTCCTCGTGGACTGCACCTTCACCTGCTTCTCACTCACCCAGTCCGCCATCCCAACCTTCTTCAGACCCAGCTCCAGTCACAGCACAGATATCGAGGCTGCCCAGCAACGCCCTGATATTCGCCTCCTTCCCGCCTTTCAACGCAGCCAGCTTCCCATCCACCACATCTTTAAGCTAATGCCCCGCTTGATCTTCCTTCTCCGCCGCATCGTTCGCATTTCGCAGGTTCTCCAGCGCCTGCGAAGGCACCGTCGATACCACCGCTTTCGGTGGTGGTCTGGTAACCGCTCATTGCAGAGGCAGTGGCCGAGATTCAGCCGCATCCACATCTTGCACCTGCAGCGCCATCCTGCGACACCTCCCCGCACCTCTCACCACCTCACTCCTCACCCCAGGCTTAACCCACTTCTTCCCCACAAGCACCTCCCAATCCCTCCCCGCCTCCGCCCCACTCTCCCTTCCGACGCCTCTGCTCGCCGCCTCAGCGCCTTCACCAAGCCCTCGCCCAAATCCACGCCCTCCCTGGCCTCCTCCCTCGCGGGGTGGTACCCCACCGCCCGACCGGCATCCTCCACCGCGCCCGCATGGTCTCCCCTGCACAGCCTCGTCAGTGCACGGCTGTTGTACAGTGGGATGAGGAGCAGGTGCGAGTCGGGGAGACATTCGATCGCACGAGAGTAGGCGGATTCGGCTGCTGCGCATTGCCCGAGTTTGAACTTCGCACTGCCGAGGTCTTCGTGCTGTGGTGAGCTCGAAATGGAAGCCGAGGGCGCAGAGACGAGATTGGCTCAAGGGACCAGCCAGAGAGGAGAGGGTACACGGGGTGGCGTTGGTTGTTGGTTTTGTTGAAGGGACGGAGGCTTACCTCGACGGAAAGGAGAAACATATGCAGCAGCTGGTTCATCCGAGAAGAGGTCCAAAGGTCTCGCTTTGCGGCTTTGGACTGAGACGAATGTTGAGGCTGAGGCTGAGTGGGTTTCGCCACCGTACGAAGTCTCCGTTGCGAAACTCTTCGAGTAGGTCCCGGCTGGGACACCTCATCGGAAAAGGAACCGTCCTCACGGTGAACATCCGCCTATCCCTCATCGTCATCCTCGCCACCACCCGCACCGTCTTGCATCCATTTCGGCTCCCTGTAACAGCAGAAGACGAAGCTATACCACGTCCCTCATACACCTTCTGCACCCTCTCCTTCCCCTCCTTGCTGAACGAGCTCGCCTTGCTCAGCACACTCACCCCAATCTCGCTCGCCTGAGCCAACAGCTTATCTGCCTGCTCCTGGATATTCCGCTCCTTATCCTGCTGCTGCGAATACGACGCACCCGGCCATGGGGTGTCCTCCTCCATCTCCCTCCCAGACATCAGCCGCGTCGCGCTACGCTGGCCGTTGTCTTATTCCGATGGCAATCGTAGTTGAGGAGAGGCACGAGGGGAGGAAGGGGCACCAGCGGCGCCATTTGAGAGGAGGGCCTCGAGGGCTGCGTCAATATCGAGCCCGGTGTCGGTAGATGCGAGTGCGATACGGGCTTGCCGGATGGAGAACCCCATTTCGACGATCTCGCCAAAAATGTGCAGGGGAGGGCTTGGTTGGAAGTGGGCTTCTTCGAAGACCGGGCTTGATTGGGGAGGTGGTTTGAGTTCTGCGTGCCGTACGTCAGAGTTTAGAAGATTAGAAGGATAATAAAGGCACATACGAGAGGAGAGGTACGTTTTGGTATAGAATCCACTGGTTTAGCGAGCTGACCCAGTATATCATCATCTTCGCTCTAATTCCCACCCAACAAAATGTCCTCGTGATTGCCAAAATCAAAGTCACCAGGAGTATCTATGCGTTCCGGGGGTGGCCAAGGCTGCTGCGTCGGGGAGGTTGAAGTAGAAGTTCCAGGCACTGCGGAGGAAGAGCCGTGCAGCAAAGAGGATGGTGATGTTGACACCGCGGGTGAGAGGCGAAATCTTTTAGCTACCAGATTGATGTTGGCTGTACCGATGGCGCTAGGATGGGGTGTCGTAGTTTTGGTTGGGAAGGTTTGGTTGGAGCGCGGGTTCCAAAGTCGTTGAAATAATGTGATAGTTCTGATGATGGGGCGAAATCGCTAAACAAGCCATCATGACTTGGTGATTTCGGCGAAGTGGTACCAGGAAAAAAGCCATCGTCGTCGGACAGATGTAGCGGACGTGAGGGATTTAACGGAGGGGAAACACCAAACAAGTCGTCGGCATAGGATCTGCTTAATGATTGAGTAGGTTTTGATGACGCAGGGGGGTCAAAACAATTGTTGTTGGCGTTGGACCCGCGTTGTAAAACTGGAGTACCGAATCCGCTCCTATGGTCCTCCGGTTTACGTTGGGAAAGTGTCGATGACGCAGATCCACTTAACCAATCGCCGTTGTTGTTAGACCAACGGTGATGTAAGGACGTTCCAGTGGTAGGGAGCGGAAGAGACGCGATAGCGCGAGAGGAATCATCGAACCCCCAGTCATTGCCAATTTTGTTTGGCTGACGATACGGTAGGGAAGGGGTAGCGTTAGAGAAACTCTAACCCCCAATCGTCGGCGTCGTTAATCGACCGACGATGGGGTAGACAAGGGGTAGGGGAAGAGAACTCCCCCGGTCTTCAGCCATCGCCGATATTGTTCGACCGAGGATGAGGTTTGGAATGTGTAGCGCTAGGGAAATCCTCCGATCCCGAGTAGGGACGTAGTATGATTAGAGAAACCCTCCACTCGCCGTTCATCACCGATTTTCTTCGACTGACGGTGCGGCAGCGACGAAGTAGGGGCAAAGAAATCTTCCAACCCCCAGTCGTCGTTGGTATCGTGAACAGGTTTCGGTTGTGTTGACAACAAGGTGGCATGTGACAGTGACGGTGCTGATGACATGGGAGCAGGTGGGTTGCGAAGTGGGATGTCGTTGATTCGACTTGGATGCACAGAAATCAGTCAATCCCCAGTTGTCGTCATCGCCCGCAAAGATTTAAGTGGATGGCGTCGTAGTGCCTGGCCCCCGATCTGAAGCGAATGGTTTCGCTGGCACCGTTGTAGGTGATTGCAGAATAGAAGCCGAACCCGCCTCCAGCCCCACCCACGCCGGTGAAACGACCGGCACATTCACCGCCTCCCAGTGCCTCTTCAAATCATCTAACCTCCGTTTCTACACCAGCACAGCCCATTCCGCCATCGTCATCCTAGCACTGCTATTCGAAGCCGTACTTTATGATCCGCCAAGCAGTCCGCTAAACGCATCCCAACTAGACGCTATCTTAGGCGTAGCCGGATTTTGTTGCTGAGTAGCGGGCGTAAGAGGCCGTGAGCTCGGTGCAGAGGAGCCTGTGGACGACAAGAGTGCAAAGACATCTTGCTGGGGTCTTTTGGGTGCGAATGGGGTGCCGAGTCGTTGTGGGTTGGTTGGTTTTTCTGGGTTAGATGGAGTTCAGAGATCGGCGAACGAGTCGGGCATGAATGCATAAAAGAGAGGTTGGCGGCCCGTAATCGCAGTTTGATCACGGCACCATCGTCTTCAGGGCAGGTCATATAAAATCAGGCATGGACTGCTCATAAACGGGCAGTGGTGGTAGAACGCCGGTTCAGGGATCCAGAATGTTGATTGAGGTACTGTTGATGCTGCGTCAGCGACCGTTGAGGGATGAGGAAGACACGCACTTAAGCTAAAATTTCACCCTCCTACAGACCCTACACCGGTTTCGTTCCCTTCCCACACGTTCTCTCGTTCTATCGCGTCGTTCTCCTGACGCCTTGTTCCACCATCCACACTGCAGATGGTGCCAGTTTGCGAATCTGGAATTTCTTCGAAAACTCGACGTCCAATTGTCGCTAACGAGCGAGATGGTTGTCAGGAACGACTTAGAATGGTTGGCAGCATAAATATGAAATCCTGCAAAGAATTTTGGTCGTGCGGAACTAGATTTGGAGGTCAAGGGGTTCGTTGGGTGTACTAAAGAGGGCGATTGGTAGGCATTAAACAGGAAGTGGAGAACGCTTACCTGGCCACTTTAGTAAAGCGTGATCTGACAGAAATAAACACGCTTGCATTCATTTCGGACTAGAAGGGTCCAAGAATTTCGGTGGTGGCCGTTACAGAAAGGAAGCAGGACTGGCACAAAACTTATAGTTCATCGACGGAGATAAGGATGATTGAACACTTACCCTAAGGTATACAAGCATCATCCAGAACAAGGAAGCCGGAGGTTCTGTCGTAGCAAGAAAACAGGCCTAGGCAGGAAGAAATGAGCAAAACCAAGAGCGCAAAATAAATCGAGCAGCACATTGTAGGTTTCCATGGCCAGAGCATATGAAAAACATATGAAACTGAGACGAACTAGTCTCGGTTCCAGCCTATCAGCAAAAGCGCACAGACAGGGTATTGCTAGGTGCACCTTGCATTTTCCCACAACCATGAACGCACCTTGGATTACCATGCATCGTGTTCACCAGTTTTCTACAACCAGGCATCGCGTCCCAAATCTTTGCTGCAACTAGGTATTGTGTCCCCAACGTAGGACACATAGGTATGGTAGACTCAAGATAGTGGTCAACTTGCATGGAGTGGACACATGGGTATGGTAGGCTCAAGATAGCGGTCAACTTGTATGGAGTAGAAATGAATGGTAGCGACTCGGTGTCTCACGAAAATTCTGTCGTTCAAAATGCAAGGTAGCTCGCAACTTAAAATGTATTGAGGTAATTTACATGTAAGCCCACTATACTCTCCGAGGTCGCATTACTAGCCAGGGATGACCAACTGGCGGAGTATTGCTCTATCTGTAGGACCAACCCTACGAGCCGCATAAACACGTCCAGGCCACCACCAGAACCAAGGTCCGAGTTGACAAGCATTACACCCTGCGCACCGAAGCCTACAATTCTGCAAAACCTGCCGCATGGACTTTGTCATTGTCCCAACCCTCTTCACCATCTTCGGGTCCCAGATCTCCGTCCCCTTCAAGAGTCAGTTCTTCCTCCTCATCGTCGTCAGAGTCACTGTGATCTCCCGGACCATACCCATAATCCTCTTCCTCGGTTTCATGATCACCTGGAACTGATTTTATTTCCACGTTGTCTGGATCTTCCATACGTTCGTCACCAGGTTCTGCAGCATTGTCGGTGCCCCTGGGAGATTGTGATTGTGATGCAGTGAATGTTTTTGCAGCGCGTGTAGCTTTGTGACCAATGCCGCCACCGCGGAAGCGCATTACCATATCGCGATCGGCAAACCTGTGGAGACCAATCGGCCCAGTGAAAAACTTGAACCAAAGGTGTACGGGCTCACATAGCTACATAGTGATAGCGCCAATCCTCATCATTCTCACTAGGCTGTCGTGCAATGGAGGGGCTGAGCATTTCCGAGGTGGTACCATGAGCAAAAGCAGGGATCAGATGGACACCCCGGATCACATCTGCAGGATCGAGAAAGCCGAATGCACCCCGTCCTTCCACGAAACCAACCCGATGGAGACGATGTACTGTCCAACCTGCATGGTACGAGAGGTCTCGCCCAAACCATCTTACCCACAGGAAATCCATGCGCGTTGGATCATTCGATGACGAAGAGGGTCCAACATGTCGCACCTCAGCATGAAAAACCCCAATCACACGAGCATACCAGTATGGATGTGATTCACCCTCTTCCACATCATCTTCATGGGATAGTGTCATGATATCAGGGTGAGTGCGGGGATTAATGGAGTCTTGGGAACGCCGCATATCGTATGTTGTGTAATTGATGCGAATAACTTTGTGGCGATAGATACGGTTATTGTTGAACTGAACGGTGTTCCGATCATCATCTGAGTAGAGACGCTCATCGCCGTCAAATGCATGTCCGAGCAGACGAGATAAAATATGGTCCTAGAGGTCGGGGAGAAAGTTCTGAAGCAAATCAGTCAGACCATGATATTACAAAATCAGGGAGATCATACAGTGAATGCTGGATCGCCTGCATGTTGGGTTAACCACTTGATTATGTTCTCCGGGTAACGGCGAGAATTTGATACGTGATGGTGATCAGTAGGCGACGTCTGTGTGAGAGCCTCCTCATCCTCGAATGACAGGGCTGCCATATTCTGTTGCCAAGGGGGTGACTGTGATAATGAACCAACAGGACTTGGAGTAGATGTCGGATCGTTTTCCAGGGGGCCCGTAGCATCATCAAACTTTTCCTGACTGCGCTGCCATATTTTTCTGAGTATGCGTTCTCGGCGTTGGTGCTTGGTGATTTGACGAGTGAACTTTAGCTTGTTGGTACGAGAATAGAAACGCTTTACTCGTCGGTGCTCAAGTTCACCCTGTGATAACAATCAAAACCTTCGCAATTTTCAATATATGGGGTGCCAACTTACAGGCTGGGTCGAATAACTATCCGTGGTGCCATACTGCCAGATGGATTCAACGTAGTCACCAAGGGCATGTAGTTTGTAGGTGCACATGTTGAACAACTTCGTTAGCGGACCTTCTTTCTGCTTGCCCTTGCTCCGTGACTTTCCTTTGGCTACATCAGCAGCCTTACGCCGCCCCCGAGCGGCTCCTTCTTGGGGAAGTTCTCGAGTAACAAATGAGCTGCAGGTCTTCTTGATGAAGTGTCGCAGGACCTGCCCCAGTGCCGTTGTGGACTCTTTCAAAAACTGGAGGGTTGATGTAGTGTGGAGGCGAAGCTTCGCAAATGCATGCCATGTGCAAAGTTCAAATAGCAGGTCCAGCACAATTTCGTTGTGCGGGGCAGGGAGTAATCCTTCAAAAACAGGGATCGCACACTATCGCCATGCATTAGTAATGCAGATATACACCTCGCAACAATTAAGTACCTGAAGTAAATCCTCAAAATCTCGTGCCGCGAGTTTCTTCATTGCTGATGCGTTGTTACTGAACCGACGGATTGTTCCCCGGCCGAATGTAGGAACCTGGCGATATCTAGATTTTATGCACACAAGTTGGGGGCGATGGGATAAAAAAAATGATGCATACCGGCGATTGAGAGTTTGAACACAATCTCCACCAGCTGCGTACAGAACCCGCACCAGATGAGTAAACACTGCTTTCCAGACCCCAAGTTCAAATTCATGAAGAAGATCCGGCACAAACATTGGATGATAATCAAAGCCAAATTTCGATAACCGGGTGGAGAATGCATTCTGATCACACACTAATGTGAGACCAGAATTAATGAGTAAATATGACAGTAGGAACCATTGAAGTAGGTTGTAGAATACGCTCCACGTAAGCACTAGTTACACCTAGGCCCTTTTCGAATATGGCGGTGCGAGTCAAGTCCACCTTGGCTTGCCTTTGGTGATCATCGATGCGTGTGTGGCTTCTTCGTTGTGTGTCAACTGTGGTACCGAGTGCGCCAATTTGATCCTTTCGAATAAAGCATCGAGGACAGGGGCAATTTCCCAGGTATTTTACTGTGGCCAGAAGGATTCTGCAACAGCACATTAGTAGCCGAAGATCATTTAAAAAACCCACAATACTTTTCAGGATAATCGGCAGAATATGTAAAGAATCGTGGAAAGAGACGGCGCCAGATACCATCAGCACATTCAACAACAATTCCATGCTCATATGCTTCCATGAACTCGGTATCAAGCAGTAGTTCCCAGATTGCATGCATCAGTTCCCGCTTGAGGTGTGTTAGTGTATCAGCAGAGGCCGGTAGCCCATCAAAGATCTCCGTATATTGGTCTTGGAGGGTAGCAGGAACCTAGTTGACTACATTAGAATTGGCGCTAAAAATATGAACGCAAGAAACCAACCGCAGGAATATAAGCGACATGATGAGCTGCAAAGTTTGTCGGTTTGGCACGTGCATACTTTGACTGATTCCCAAAAAAAACATATATTGGCCACAATGAGGCTGTTCCAAAGCTTGCAAAATGTGTCGCGTCCGACCAGAGCATGATTGCTGCAATACCGGTCTCGAGCTGACATTCTGGTTCCCGTGGCTGTGCTTGAAGCTCCGCATGCTCCTCCAGGAACACATCCGAGTTGTACAGCTCAGTTATAACGCGCTCGGGGGCACTATCAGGTGTGGGTCTCCAAAAGAGCTGAAAAGGGGTGTAGTGGAAGGATTTGGCGCTAGCGTCTTGGAATGCTGTCCTGATGACTTCAACTAGGCTTCGATGGTGAACACCATGCACCTCAAACTCTGGCGCATCATACTCAGACGCATACTTCATGCCCTCAGCAGGCAGGCGGATCTTGACGGAGGATTCCATCCAACCATTTTCGGCAGAGAAAGTTGGCAACTCGGAGTCTTCGCCATCAAGACGCTTGAGTTCACGAGCTGCACTGAAGTCATGAAGGTGTTCCACATTAAAATCCTCAGCGAGTAGTACATTGTCGACAAGAGCGTCAAGTTCAGCCATCGACTTCATGTTTGAGCCACCGTAAAACCAATTCATGAGCCGGAAAACTGTAGCATTTAAGAACGGTGCATAAATATTATGTTTTGCACTTTGAGCGACAGAGCCAAGGCCAATCCACCAACGCTTGGACTGAGAGTTTGGAGCAGTAGCAAGCCCAGGTGCATCACAAACTTCATCAACACCGT
>QFEU01022275.1:0-20822 GCA_003316345.1 Tricholoma terreum
AGAGATCAAGACTATGTCGGGTTGCTAGAGATTTCGGAGGTGTTCTGTCATATTTAAATGTTTTTTATTCTATATAGTTTTAAAGCAGCAGGTTCGGGTTTGGGTTACAAAACGGTTAGAAAGATCTTGGGTTTTTGATACCACAACTAGAATTTACTGGAACAAAATGAGGGCCTCACCTTCCTGAACTCATCTCTGAGAGGTCTTCATTAAGCTATCACTAGGTCTCCCAGTGACGGAATAATATAGATAGGACGTTGAGTAAAATGCGGATGGCGGAACGGCACTGTTGCTGTTGGTAGGTGGAGAAAGCAAGTCCGGGTTAACAGAAGATGAGGATATCGATGGAGTTCCGGTAGAGGATGGGTGACCAGCCATTAGAAAAAGGATGTGCGTCAGTACACACGCGTCGATGGAGGAATCTAAGCGCGGGATTGTAGTGGTACAAACGAACGCGTTGTTGACATCTGTATACTGACGTCATCTCGGGTTGAGTACACAAAGTTCCTCCTGCATGATCAATCGATCACAACGCCGATCGTAAAGTGTACCAGACGCAACGCTGTTCCCTGGTTTTCCATGAGCGGCCATTCCTAATGTCTCCTTGCCTGGTGTCTCTCTAAGCATACGCCATCTGAACAATAGGTGCTCCAAGATTGGCGGAGAGAAGAAGGGTGAGAGATGTGTATGCCATCTGTACTGCTATCTCCCTTACTGCTGGAGGATCATGATCTCAGTACAGCAGCGGGCTATCATACACACCCTTCTGTTAAATATCTCCCTGTTGGCGACGTAACCATGGCGTAACCATCTGATTCACCCAGATTGCGCTCTCAATTCTACACCGCTCTCCACATCCGATGCCTCACTGTTACTTTCGCAAAGTTCTTCGCCCTCGCTTTGGGACTTTACCTGCGAACTTGCATTTCTCATCGTCTCCATCCCGTTCGCCTTCCTGCATCAAAGTTCTCCATGCCTCGTCCTATTGTTGGAATTGACAGTTAGCGATTGTTCTGTATTACTCGTCACCAATGGTGATGGTGGGCGTGGGTGCGGATCTGTGGTATGGGTACACGAGGGTAACACTTCGAGGGCGTTGATCTGTACTTCTTTAGTGCTATTTCTCTTTCGTCATTCTTAAGATCCTCACGACGAACATTTTTGTTTTAGGTGAGACACTGTCTGCTTTCGACATCATCTTGTTGATCCTCTTCAAAATCCCAAGGTTTCATACGGGCATTTCTGCAAACGATCCTCGCGGGTAAACGCTGAGAGTTTTGGCAAGTCGTCCCAGTTGGGGAGTGGTTCCAGAACGGGTGCGAAGTGGAATTTGGGTATCCAGTTGCGATGTAGTAGGGATTGAACTACAGAAGGAGAGGGGGTCTGGCTCGTCGGGTTTGTGAAAATAACGGGAGCGCAGAGGCGGGTGGGGAGTTCTTTAGGGAGATAATTTCGTGTGGATTTTTGTGTGAGGATTGGGCGAAGGGACTGAGCAAAGGCATGGGAATGCTAGGCGAATGATAATTCGTGCTTGGTTAGTATCTTTCCCTCTTTTCTATAACTTTCCAGGATCCTTACGATATTTCTTTTCCGTCTTGTTCTAGGTCCACTGGATGATATACAAGGTGTCATTCAAGTCGTACTGCTGGATGGGAACCCCAGCGGGGAAATGTCGAAAAAGGGAACGACAGTCGTGATATCCGCGAGCGCGATCATAACAAGAAAAGGACAAGTGTTGAAGAAGACTTCCAACAACAGCGGAGCGGGAACAAGGCCGCGGGGAGTGGCCCGGGGGATGATGAACCGGAGGAGACTGAGATAGGGAAGGACGACTAGAATGGGAGCGGCTTGAAGAACTCAAAGACTTGAGGGAAGATCGAGAGAAACTAGAAGACTTGTGGAAGGCCGTTCATCCAAGAAACCCGGTGATGCGGCCTATTTGTCTTTCACCACCTCAGGGTTCCATTGTGCGCTCCTCGTCCCTACGGCCGGAACTGGCGTGGTGGCCTTTAGGGATTTACTCGGTGCTCTTTGTCAACGAACCATTTTGACGAGAACTAGGGAGTTCCGTTCTTCAGCTACCATTTGGTGCCGATCTCCTCAAGTACAGGGAACATGCGGGCGAGGTTGGTGCATCAATAGTGTTGCTCTTTACTTGGTTAGTATCATTCATTCTTTTGTCATTCTCAGGATCCTCACGACGAATATGCTCTGTCTTGTGTTAGGTGAGGTGTGGTCGTCACCTCGCCCATCCTCTCCGAAACCCTGAGGCAGCGCATGCGCATTACCATGAACGATATCGATCTTGGTGGGTAAACCCCGAGAATTTTTGCAGTCCCAGCTGGGAGTAGTTCCGGAACGATCCAGGAAGTAAAGCTGCGATGCTTGCAAAATGGCCTTCTAGTAGAAATGAAAGTGTATGCATAATTTGTTCAACCGTGACTATGGCCGTACGCGGCCGTCACTTGACGATATGATACGGGGGGTGCGGCGTCAACCGTCCCGTCAAATGGCACCTTCGAAGCTGGTACCGTGACTGCAACCACATTACGGGTGCCTGTCACATAGCCGAAAATACGGACATACTTAGTGCTCAGCCCTAGCCCGTAGCAGTCCTCATTAGAATAGGCCAGTTTCTTAGCATAGCATCTTAGGCCTTGAAGGCCCTGCAAGCCACGTAACTAGCACACCTCTGGATGAAGGGCGCGTACTTATAATGCCGGATTTCGACCGGGCGATTGCCACAACGCAACCAATTTGATTCCCATTAGTGACAGTTAAAAAGTAGTTGACCGAGACTTTGGGATTTGTAACGCAGCTGCCACGATCATACCTGTAAGCTGATTCATAAGTCCACTTGATGACTACACTTTTGTGCAGTCACAATGGCATACCCTGGTATGGCATCCACCTGTTGCCTTTGGGATGTTCGAGTCAGATGTTCGTTTATTGGAAAGCAAGGTGAACTGAAGGGTTAGGTGTGGATTATATGCTCTTTATTCATTGAGCGCACGGGCTTTATAGTAACGACAGACGATATGTAAATTTTACTTGGTGGATGTGGCATGTAATGTAAATATGAATACAGAGTTACTGCGATGAAGTTCCGGTCTTGACTCCGTATTTCATGACTAGATAGTATGTAGTCACCTGAACATTCGACGAGGGACTAATAAAATTCTGTTGCTTTGTTTCGCACGTGAAGACCCGCGCATACATACACACTATAACTGAAATCCAATGCCATTGACTCGAACTCCTGCAAAGAAACCTTGGCGTGTATGCTGAAGGACCGAGTGATGCAGAGGGGCCATCAACGAGTAGCAAGCAGTGAGGTAGGCCAGGGACAATGCTCCTGGAGATCCAGAGCTGCCAATGAGCTGAATGGAGGCGAAACGATCTCGTCAGCTCGAGTTCACATGAGTAGAAAAAGGTGTAAGTACATATCAGGGCTTGAAATCCCAGTCCTTGAAATCCCCCTCCTGCCAAGATACGTTCGACCGTTCGTCGACCCGAACGATGAGAGAATTCCTGAAAGGGAGAGTACTACTGGACTAGCATGCGCCCGAATAACACAGGTGTTTTGCGGTGCTAGTTGACGTGAGATCAGAGGTGGCTGTCAGCAGCATGAGCGGACAAGAAATGGGGTCGTCGAGGAGAGCGGAGAGGAGACCAGCAACCCACCTCTCTGCAGCAGTTGGGGTTGGAGAGGTGAACAGAGGAGGTAGGTGAGGACAAGCCGATTGACAGAGAGCAAGCAGGGAAACGGAGGGAAAAGATCAAAGAGTGAACTGCACATTGATTTAAGTTCAACACTGGGAGGAAATGGCATGGATCAACGTCCCGGACAAAGCGCAGCATGAAAAATGCTTGATGCATAGAGTTCGTTGCATGGGAGGGGCTTGTGGACTGGGTGCATAGAGTGCGAGATCCGGGGCTGTCCGAATCCAGGAAGGGACCTACTCAAATAGCTAGGCGATGTAAGGTGAACACGGGCTTGGCCATCTGCAATGTTGTGTGCAGCCACACAAAGCTTCTGCGGCGCGACATAGGTTGGCGTATGTATGCGATGTCGTATGCACCCCCTTGTCACTGCGAGGAAGGTTGGCTGTAGGTAGAGGGATGCATGACGTAGAGATGCGGGAGGAAGCGGACGAGACACGGGCGTCCTGGCAATGGCGGGCAAGGGGATGAGTTACTAGCAGAGGTAGGAACAATACAGGGGGGGCATCGAGGGACTAAACAGCTACAATAAAATTTTGTTACTTTGTTTCATGGAGGCATGCATACGTACTTTGCAACCGAAATCTGAGGCATTCAACTCCATCTCCTGCAAATCTTCCGAATAGCGAGTGAAAATCCCTGGCGCCTGAGAACCAAGAACACAGACAACCGAACCACTTTAAAAATGGTTCGCGGCGCCCGACAACGAGAGGCTGTTGGTGCAGGCACATGACAGGTGCTTAAAGAGGTGGATGATGAGACATGGGAGCACTGGGAACTTTGAGCAAGGTGCAGGGTTATGAGAGGAGGCAGGTAAGATCCACAAACATCCGTCAACTGACTGAACATCTCCAAAGCTCATGCCAAACGGCTTTTCTGTGTCTTTCGTTGAGAATTGATCACACCGCATAGCTAAAAATTTTCAGGTAGGCTGGCTCCCCTCCCTCGTTCAATCCCCTTTTGCTCAATATCACTAGCACCACAAATTGCCCTTGGAGGTACGAAACCCCAATGCACCATCACCTCGGCTCGTCAGGTATACTCGCTATGGTCCAATCGCTCATCCTTTTGGCAACGACAGCCATCCCGTTGCTGGGCAGCCTCTGAATTGTGCATCTACGGAATGGGTAACAATCTCAGATGATGGTGAACCTGCGTTGGCTTTATGGGATTATTGCGCCGTGAACGACTCGGAGATCACCGCAAGAGGGACACCAGTCCACTGCCAAGTCTTTCTCGCTCGGTGCTGGAAACAGCAGGGGGATGTAGTGCTGCACGTCGGTGGAGCCACTTCCTGAATGAGCACCCCTTGCTGATCACCCAGGTTCACCTAGCAATACTCACTGCGTGCCGTTTCTGTCTGCCCGCTGGATCACAAGGGACATTGTAGAAAGCTGCACAGTGAATGACTTGATGCTCACGGAGGTCGTTTATTACTGATAGATCATTAATCCCTCATAAGATGTGCACCTGTACGGATGATCCTTCCTACTGTAAAGTAGAATAGATGACTGAAGGGAAGTACATGCCAGTGGAAAACCGGGATTGACTTCTTTGCCGAGATCACGCTCAGAGCTCCTCTTTCTCCTGAGTTAAAGTGGGGCAGTAATGACCCGCTCATCGGAGATTCTTTTGTGGAACAATGGAATAATGACTGGCCGGATCCAATGTAAGAATTCAAAGATTTCTCCCTTGACATTCAGCGTAAACAACACTAGCGATGGCCCAAGATGGCATCTAGCACATTCTACGGCAGCTGACGAGCCCATTTGCCACACTGTGACTCCCTGATAGCCCGCTGGTCAAGCTGTGGCTCAGAGGAGAGGTCATAAATCGATCAGAGTTTAATTCTGAACGATTGCAGCCACTCAGGCTCACAATAAGTGGGGCGGTAGTGCAGTGGGATCTGCCGTTTAACCTTGTGGCTTCAAATATTGGTGATGATGAATCGTGACCGCAAGCATCGTTTCCAATATTCAGCACTCAGCACTCGACGAAACCAAAATCCAAGCACTTGACTTTGAGTGGTGTCAAGTTTGATCGGTCTGACACTTGGCAGACACAGACAGATATCCAGGGGCAAGGGTGACAGCCCCAGACGTGATGTGAACTTCACGTCAATCCATGGTCGTTCATGGCGACAGCATTAACCTTTCAAAGTCATCGAGTATGTGGTATAGTCCATTTGCCTGCTACGGCAGCTGATGAGCCCATTTGCCATGCTGAGACTCTCTGATAGCCCGCCGGTCAAGCTGTGGCTCAGAGGAGATATCATGGTGAATGAGGTGGGGCGGCGAAGTCATGGGCAATGGAATTGGATAGAGGACTAGTCAACGCTGACAGACGTGATGTGAACTTCACATCAATCCACAGTCGTTCATGGCGACAGCATTAACCTTTTGAAGTCGTCGAGTATGTGGTATAGTCCATTTGCCTGCTACGGCAGCTGATGAGCCCATTTGCCATGCTGTGACTCTCTGATAGCCCGCTGGTCAAGCTGTGGCTCAGAGGACAGGTCATGGTGAATGAGGTGGGGCGGCAAAGTCACAGGCAAGCCTATGGATTTGGATAGAAAACTAGTCAGCGCTGAGAATCGCATTGCCCGACAAAAGCCAACCACGAGGGAAGTGGCATGAGCAGTAGGGCTGCGGCGAATTGATGCTGGGAACTGCGGATTGACAATGAGGTAACAGAATTTTATGTAATTAGAGTATAGTTTGCATTGAGTGTTTGTTCTAATTAGAGGTACATTTTGCACGAAAACGACATATATGCCTGCCCAGGATTGATTCTATTGCACCATCGGCAAATTGTCGTGAGCGAGGAATTGATCTGTGAATGATTGTCCAATTTTGAAAATCATCACGCAAGTGATCATCCATTCATCAGCAAATCCAAATCTTTCTGCCAAGCCCTTACAACCTTTCTGTAACTATCAACATCCATCTCATCATGAGCGATCTATCTGTTGTCCTTCACGAACTCCAAGCAATGAAGAGGGAGATGAGTCTAGAGCAGCAGGAGATGAGGGACGAGTTCAAACGGGAGCAACAGCTCCTGGCTGAGCAGTTTGTAGGCCTGGTAAATAACTTTTCAATGCTCGGGGATGACCTCCATGCCTCCTTCCGCAACTGGAGGGAGGAATGTGAAGAAGGCATTGTGGACAACCCTGATCCCTCGGTTTGAGGCGCTGATGGGACGGATCTCTCAGACCCGTTCTTGTGATTGGTAAGTGCTCTGATTTTTTCCTTGTCTTATCCTCGCTGATCAAGTGGTGCAGTCCCACCAACATCGCTGAGACTCTCCTCCAAAATTGCAATCCCTGTATGTGGTAAGCCGAGCCACAGTGCTTATGTGCATGGACCCCAACTGACAGGAATAAAGCAACCAGGCCATTAGGGTGTCTTTGGGTACGATCCAATCTGGGTCCAGCAGCAGGGGTCCCTATAGCGTCAGTAACGAAGAGTAGGTGATGCATCTCTGGGCTTGCTTCTGTTTTACCATTGTAACAATAGTCATCTCTCGCTATCGCAGTCTTACCTATTTGCTCGAGTCTAAATGCTATCACACAGTACTTAAGTCTGAACAAAATCTTCGTGCTGCTTCAAACAGGTATCATTAAAAAAATATACAATTACAGAACTTGATGATGCGGAAGTTGGATGTAGATTCACCTCTGCCCTTCCAGCACCTTCGAAGAGGCCTTCTTCATGCATAACTTCATCTCCAATAGCTCCACCAAGCCGCTCTTCCCTTCTTCAGACCAACCTTCCCAATTGAGTTTGGTGGCACCATTTTCCTCCATGATCTGCGGCAGAGATTGGTCTGCTTGCTTCTGCTGCAAAGGAAAAAGGAAGTCTATATCGCAGCCAGCAATGTCCGTCACAAGGTGTGCAAGATCCATTCCCGCAGCTACGAGCTAAGATGAACAGTAAGAACAGACCTGCAAGTGTGATTCCGAGCTCGAAAAAGATTTGTTTGACCTCACGTCACCGAAATTACGGTTAAATTTTGAGCAAGGGCTGGCCCAGAAGAGGATTATGGTGATGGCGCATATTGGGAGGCAAGATCTGCTCAAGAGCTACTTATATGCGAAGTGGAATGGCTTGCGTCAGCGCAGGTATGAATGTCGTCGAAAGCCGAAGAACGAAAATGTACCTGGAATTCCAAGTTATAGTCAAGGGGGTACGGAAACCCGCGTGGGTTGACACTGCGGGTCTGCGTCAACCCCATCGCTCCCCGTCTCCACCCCATGAACAGTGGCTCGCGGCGGTTGGGGGTGCTACGTGGTGGCAGGGCCAGTCCCTCTCGTTATCAGGTTATTTTGCGTCGTTCGATCTGCACCTGCGATCCACCCTACGAGCAGTGGCTCTTAGGCATGGGGGCAGGTGCTGTACCGTTCGTTGTCATTCTGACTCCTGAGGGGGCGTGGCTGTTAGCACCTGGTCCACCCTGCGAGCGAGTGCTCACAGTGGCGGGGGACAGGTGCTGGGGCGCCGTCTCCTCCTCACAGGCGTGTGGGTATTGCATTGTGCGGCGTCCGTCCCTGGCACCGTCTCGTTGTTTGGTATCACCCAACGTTGCTGGCGCCCGCGATCCACCCTACGAGCAGAGGCTCGTAGGCATGGGGCAGGTGCTGGTTGTCCCTTGCCGGTTCTGGGTCTTTGTGTCATTACGGGTAGTTCCAGGTCTGGGGGAGTTTTGGGGCCGTTAGCGTGACATGGTGGGGGTACGTACCTGGTATCGCCCTACACTGCACCTGCCCTCGTTCATCAGAGTCATTGTCCCCGTCCCTCTTTTCGTTCATCGTTTACCATTTGAGGTGCGTGGATAGGCATGGAGTGCCCGTTTCGTGGTCATCACCACATCATCACTGTAAAAAATAGAGTAGAACAGTTAGCTAGTAGAATGAAACACAAAAAAGAGAGAAAAACTTACGGGGGCCCAAACGACATTATGCATCGTTTGGGCTGTGTTGTATGCAAGGCAGTTCATTTGTAACCACAGGTAGTGGCACCGGTATTGTAGTGGTTGTGGATGCATGGGAGTGGGTGGTAACAGAGGGGAAGTGGTCAGCCTGACTCAGAGGATGATGGAGGAGGAGAAGGGTTCGTCCTGGGTTCGTCGTCCAGTCGTTGTCGTTATCGATGGTGGTGATGTGGCCTTGTTTGGACGAGTTACCTTCTGAACAAAAGCAGTAAGTATTTTTAAACTCAGCCTTTGAAACCCGCCAAACCCGTCGGCCCCGTGGGTGTGGGTTTCGAACGGGTATCTCAAACACGACCCGTACCCGTACCCGTCTAACCCATACCCGATACCCGCGCGGGTTTGCAAACCCGTGATGTGCACTACTTGAAACACTAGAATTCAGAATGTGCAGGATGTCTTCAAACCTCTGAAGTTGAAAGCCTGTTGTCAGATAGGCTCACTGACGCGGTCACACAAGCTGACAGGACCACGGTGTATTCTCGAGAGCGTGAGCAGATGCAACTGGGAGCGGGTTATGTTGCGATGATCACCACTATTTGCAAGTTCAGAAGTCATCGCACGACGTAGTCCAAAGATACACACATAAGATTGATTGCAGTGAAGTATCTTAGGATGAGATACTGCGCTGTAACTTTCGATGGTTTGGATTTCCAAATGTATTGAACCTGGGCAACAAGCCGCCCGACCTGAGCTACTCGTCGATCACATGAAGGTACTCACCTGTTGGCCAAAAGATAGGATGATGTCGTAGATGCAGAATGTCAAAGCAGCAACTGTTGGCTGGTAAACGCAGGTCGCCTTGGCAGTCATCGATAGCTACCATGAGAATATGTGTTTCGTCGGTTTTCTGCTAACAATGCGGGGTCATGGAGGTTATGTACGAGAAGTGACATGCTGCCCATGGGTGGATTTGGTTCATCCTCCGACTTCTTATTTCAGGTTTGAGAACGATTTTATCTTGAATCAACGTGGGAAGAATTCCATGAAACTGGACCTGATGGCAGGGTTCTGGTATCAAAATCAAAAATTGCCTCCACCCAGATCAAGCGTCAACGCTCCCCGGACGCTCCCCTGCCACGCCATGCCCGCATCTCCACTCCCTTGCCCCTCGTGGCTGTTCCCACACCTGCCGTGCTCGGACCAGCCGGAAGAATGGTCCCGAACTCTCCAAGTCATATAACAGTGGAATGGCGATATTGTGTGTTTGCTCTATGCCCTTGTGGAGACGAGAGCTAATGTGGGTGATCATGAAGGGGATATCATCTTTTCCGTGCCTCTCAGGAACATGATCGAATTGCGACGAAACGTCATCTGAGCTCTTCATCTGCCTGAGGAAGAACCCTATGGCAGCGATCAGCGCAATGATTCCCACAGACAACCTCTTATGATTAGGCAGTGAGCATAAAACGTACTGGGTTTCCCCATGCCTTTGAACATTCACACGGGAGAGATAAGAACGAATAGTTTGGATTTTGGGTCATATTAGGAAAGTACTGCGAAGTACTGCAGCGAGTGCCATCAAGAACAATCCTATGATCGCGATCGGCGCAATGATGCCTACAGTCACCCTCGTTCCGTCCGCCGCCACCCCAATGTCTTGAACCCGGTCTTATGGTCTCTATCCGTTGGTTCAGCACCCTGACAAGGCGAAATTCCTCCAGTGCCGTCGGCGGGTCCATCAGGCTCATCAGCCCCAATCGCGGACTTATGGGAAGCTAGCTCCTCTACGCTAACAGGTGACGGAGGGGTGGACGTTCCGTTCATGTCTGGGAGTTTGTAAGGGCATTCCCCATTAACGGTATGCCTGGGGTCATGTCAGAGTTGGGTCTCATCAGGGACATTATCGGCTGGTTGGATGAGACTGATGCGGAAGTCGGCTTGGGTGTCATTCGGTGGCTCTGCGGCGAGGTCGAGAGCACAGAGAAGTTTTTCAGGCCGGCCGCCGATCGTCATCGTTTGATTGATTGTCGTGTCAAAAGAAGCATAGAACGTAGTCTGTGTATAATGAGGATATTCAGATGAATACGAAGTGCGGATCAGAAAGGGACGGACTAACACTCCCCGATAGCAGCCGTGGGTACTCCTATAGCCACAGATTCTCCTGGGGCAGTCGGGAAAGATGCTCCGAATTACTCCTTCCGATCTGCACTGGCATCGCCTGACAGTCCTTGCGCACTGTGATTGCGCGAACGTTGACCTTCCGGAAAGGAGTCCCCTCACGCTCACTGAGGTGTGAAATAGGATATTTTTCCGTAAGATCTGGTACAACCGTACTAGGACGCCTCTAGATGCCGAGGGAAATGGGATGCGTACGGGGCCAGGGCGCGGTAGAGAGAGAGAGCGGAAACGGGGAGAGGGGGCGGGCGGGGTGGAGAAAAAGACCAGATGGCACCGTCTGGGCAGTTTGATGTGACTGGGAGGATGAACCGACAAGTAAAGGGGGCCCAACTCTGCCTCTGAAGGTGGAGGAGAGTGTTCCATCCATTACGTTGTCTGCTATGACTATAGGAAGGAAAACGGGGATAAGCTTAGACGACGAGCAGGGTTGTGCAAAGAAGGAAACACACCGAAAGTCTGGGTCCCGATCCCTCTGGTGTCGACACGATCCCACGCAACCATCCCAAAACGTTGCCTCGAAGATAGTTGGTTGAGAATGCCGGCGAAGGTAGGCACCGACGAGCTTAAAGGATCACACGTCTATCCGTCGTAGAGTGAGGTCAGAACTACACGACTTTGAGACTACCTAGTAAAGGTCATGGTTAGGAGCAAGTTCAGGAATGGGAGGGTTAGACTCACAAGGTCCGATGAATTCTAACCTGGGTAATATTGCCGTTTTTCCGGTGCTAACAATGAATCATTCTAAATAGAAGAACGTGGCATCGGGACATCAGTGGATGATAGAGGCAGCAGGGTGCATAAAGATGAAGCAGAAACTTGCACACAGGCTTGACAGGTCAAGGTTGCAGTTGGTGCCATCGAACGAGATCATAGAGCAAATGGATCGAAGGACCTTGTATTCAGCCAGCTTTGTCAGCATTACAGAATACGCCACGGCCTCCGAGGTAGTATATCCTAATAACCCTAACGACGAATTGTGTGTCCCAGCACCATCCTGACAGTCACACATTCTTCTCTCGCACCATCGGGTCGGTGACGGTGCCAGGGGCGGGGTGGTTGCTGAAGTCGCTCCTTGTGGGGGAGAGCGACATGCTGGGGGATTTGGGGGGATCCAAGCATGGTTTGTCAGTAACTTCGTTGTACGCTATTACAGTTCGAGCGGAGCTTGAAACAAGCTCGTCAGTGTTTTCTTCCCTTCCACATGGCCTCAGCTGCTCAACCTACACCGCCGGAGGGCCATGTCCACCTCGTCATTTTCGAACAGCAACATGGATCGTTTCACCTTGAAATACCGCTTCTTGTGATCAGGAACGTTTGCCGTCACCCTCCCAAGTACCTTCGTTATCTAGGGTGGTGCGTCCTAGGAGTGGAAGGATCGTTGCAAGACGGGCGAGGACGACAGGTCGATCTGAATGGCAGTCTGGTTGACCAGGGCGTTTACTACTACAGGTTGCCTGTAGCTCAACAAGGTTGCCTCTTTCGTTTCTTTGTAATTCTGAAGCTTACAACACCGCAGATGTCCTCTTTCACGCTGTTGACCTCGAGGTCATCAAGCTGCGTAGCCAGGTACCATCTGAGACAACCAGAACCAGGGAGGGTTTTCGACGGGAGTTAATCCCACGGGACGGGGACCAATGCGTGTTCAGCGGTTTTCCGTCAGGCGTTGGCATGCACATTATTCCTTGGAGCAAAGGCGATGAGGCAAGTCTCCTCTACGATCTTTTCCCGTAACTAACCTGATCATCTGTCTAGTGGTTCCAACTCGTCATTGGCAACCGGCCACATCATGGTGAGCGAGGTCTTGATACTTTGAAAAGTATCAACGATGTCAGGAATGGCATGATGGGCGCTTCTTCTCTCCATACTCCTTACTTCGATTCTCGGGCAGCCGTCGTACTAAAAGTTTGTCTACACCTCTTTCTTTGTTTCTGGCGCACCTCCTTACGCCAACCTGTCAGACCCCTAATCCTATCCTTCGAACGAGCGACGTTCCCGAGCGACGTATACGTCACCTTCCCGACGGTGCTAGGTACCCCACTTCCTCACGATACACACTCCAATGGCTCGCCGCTGATAACCAAATCCTTCTTCATTTTTTTCCGAATAATTCCGATGCCGCATTTGTCTCTTCTAGCAGACCCAAACCTTGTGACCTCTTACTCCACTACAACTATGGCGCGGCCGTTGTGAAAAACTGGGGTAGAAACCACGCTGTTCTCAACGATCGCTCTGGTCTTCCACGCCCCCGGGCACCTGAACCCGTCCCCATGGGCCCGACCACAACTGTTAGTGATCGCACAACGACAATTGACAAGCTGGAAAAGGCGCGGGCTGAAGGGTCTCAACGACAACCTGCGAATGATGGAGGCAGGGGGGATCCAGCAGCGGCCACAGACTCGGAGAAGCCAGTATGGGACGAGGACGATGTGATGTTATTTTTCTGGGGAAACTCAAAGGCATCCATGGAGAGACATGCCAAGAAGGAGGAGGAGCACAAAGAAATTATCAACAACTGGAGAGTTGGGACCATTGTATAGTTATCTACTGCTTTTCTGTGGCCTACGTTTGATGGAATCAAGTCCGCTGAAACGGTTCTGCGGAGTATGATAGGTTTTCTTATGTCTTGTCAATTTGAGGGGCATGTGATCGCACTGAGCATGTTACAAAAATCTGAACACTGCCCAGGCTCCACAGACAAGATTTACCGATCGCGTTTGGCATCTGTATGTGAGGATGGGGTCATCCTTTTCCCCACCAGCTACTTACTGATACGTCTCTGAGCGTGCGACGTTCTGGTCGAGAGACGGCGCCAAGTAAAGGCTGCAGACCATGTGGCTGCTCCGGGAGAAGTTCTGGCTCACATATTAGTATGGGTATCCAGTCCGCACATCGACGCAATGGCTGATCAGTGATCACCTGCCTCGTGTGGTCTGCTTCAGTACAGGCGAGTCCTGATCCTATAAGTTCACTCTGGACATTACTTCTTTCTTGTGCTGATCATTACTCGGGGAAAAAGCTGTCAAAAGTTTCTAGGTGTTCTCATATTGATTCACACTCCCCCAACGAACTCTCCGCGGAACAGATGACCGCCATCGTCACTGTGGCTCCGTCGCACTGCGCAGAGCATCAGGAAAACTTCAAGTTCTTTTTCGGAGTCTTTGGAAGACAAAAGAGCTGGGTGCCGAGCTTGCTGCTTGACGCAGTCAACTGTCGGACACGTTCTCGCAGAGAGATTCATTCTGAAAAAAAAAAACTACCATAGCCATCTACAAGGCTCTACAGGGGTTTTTACACACCTTCTGCAGTAACAGACAGTGTCAATCTCACATCCAGCACCAAGCACGGCAGTCGCACCCAGTTTTCATCACGGGTCTGTGACGAACACCGTGATCCGCTGCCTCATGATGACGTAAGCGTTCCCCGTTTCTCGACTGCCATCCTCTTCCTTACCCTCACTCAAGCATCGTGGTCTCGCATCAACTCCATTTCGTTGTCGTGTGTATGTTCAGCCCCATTAATCTTTCCTACCCTTATTCAAGTGTCTTTATCTAGAGCGTTGCAATCGTCTGTCGTCTTCGACCAATCTTCACCTTTTGACCCTCTACTATACCACGTACGTTCCCAGCCCTACAATGGTACATGCGCAAGGTGTGTCTGTGCTTTCGTTTCTTGATCATCCACCGTTCGCTAACATGCAATCTGGGCCAGGCGTACACGTTGCTCTCGGCCCGGGCCCAGAAGCAGCTGTCTCCCGTCGCGATATGCAATGATCGCCTTATGTTCACCCAGTCCGACATGCACCCCAGCAACTTCGGCGTCGACCAGCACGGGAAGACGGTCCTGATGGATTTCGGGGAGATAGGGCTGTTGCCCGAAACCTTCATCGCGCATACCATGTCTTCGGAGAAACGCCTCGCCCCTATCACCATCGCTTTGAGCTTGTCGGGTAGTTCCAATGCCTCGATGGCCGCAGTCTCTTCGCTTTTGTGGATGGTGGCCAGCCCGAAACTTGGTGCGTCAACTTATACCTGATATGGGATTTCAACTAACGTTCGTTATAGGCCTGGACGAGCACGGCAATCCCAAGGCCGGGCGCAGCGAGCACTAGACGACGGGGATAGGTTTTGATGTATGTATACTCTCGATCTCAAATCATTGCTCTCCATCCCCGCTTCCCCTTCCCCTTCCCCGAGTCGTTCGTTGTCTTATCTTGAGTTGCTATGCTGTAATATATTATATTATCTTGAGCACTTCATTGTTCGAACGCCATTAGATTATGAGAGACGACGTGCACTGCCATTATTCTATCTTGAACCTAGCTTACACATGATTCGCCTTGGAAACGTGCCAACCTCCCAAAAAACGCCCCTGCAACGTTCATGAAAGAATGGGGCCTAAATTTGCAATCTGGTCGATCACGGAACTATCTGTTTTCTAAAGGGTCGTATTGGAGGTGTTAAGTTAACCACCACTGCCATCGAATTCTTTGCATTGACTTGTGCACAACGAACTTTTCTATTAGCCCTTCTAACAAGTTGCAAAACTAAGGGTCTCTTGGAACCTGTTAGTATAGCAGTTATATGCGTGTTTATAATCGATTATCAGAGTGCATTAATTGGATTCGACTCCCAGTCAGGGAGTTCATAAGTTTGGACCTCCTTTTTATTATATTCGCGGTACGTTTAAATTTATGCACGAGGAATTGGGAGTTTGTAATCCCTGTTAGTATAGCGGGTATACGTGTGTCCATCATTATCCCCCCACCTGTGGCATTAGCACAATAGCTGGGTTCGACTCCCAGACAGGGAGGTGCAATTTATGAAACTTGCGTACATCGTTTTGCGCTAGTTTTCATGAATAGGACGGCTATGACTCTGCGTGTAACTTACTGATCATGAAGAAGAGAAGGTATATCTTCATTAAAAGTCACGCTAGAGCGCTGGAGCCTTCACGAGGGAGCAGTACATAGTACGCGAGGTGTGTTTAGGTGAAAGGCAGTGTATCTATTTGGTTGTAGTGAACCTATCTATATTATTCTGTCATTGGGGGGGGAGGTTAGTGATAGTTTAGTGGCGGTAGTGGAGAAAGGTTACGAAAATGTAACAGCGGGCCCGCGATAGAAAGCCGTTCCTTGTCACTCCCACCTCAACTTGCATTCCCATTCCCATTTTTACTCATCTCTTGCCCCTTACCCCTACGATTTTTGTTTGTACGATTTTTGTTTGTATGAATTTGCTATGACGTGATGCAACTTCAACGAGCACGCCACTCTTGTTCCACATCATCGATCATCGATCATCCCTAAGGACAGGCACGACCTTTCCCCAGAATCCTGTTCGCATTATTCAATCAGTCTGCGTCAGAATGGATACTGCTTGGCCCCGATCCATTCTTACCCGTTTTGCGACGATTCCTGCCAATCCCAGGGAGAATGACTATTACGCGCCATACAACAAACTCCGTAATGTTCTCTTCCCTCCTGATGGTCCGTTCACAGTTGGACCACAGACTCACTCAATTGCGGAGTCCCGCGAATCTATCAATTTCTTGGTCGAATACCAGGTGTTCTGGGGAGACGCGCCGGTCTTTATTCTGGAGATTAAGACAGGGCCTAAGCTTGGCCTGGTGTCTGCACGAGAAGAAGCTGATCTTCAAATTCGTAGGCGTTTGAGGGATTTGGTTGGTATTTGCCCACTTTCCAAGCTTCATGCCGTCAGCGCAATTGGCACCAAATTGTGTTTCTATACCGTTGAAGCTGGCCGCGCCATCATTCCGCCCAGGATTGCCGCAGACGACCAGCTCGCCACTGACACCGCTCCACTGCAACATTGGGATTGTGATGTACTGGGGGCGGAGGGAACGGCTCGCCTTAAGGCTGTTGTTCACGAGATACATCAGGCGTGCGCTCAGCTTGACCATGGTGAGCATTTAGATTTTTCTGGATATCCTCACGAACCCAACACGCCATCAGAGGGGGTAGACTGATTTCGCGACTGGTCACCACATCTTCTACCAGCCCTGCCAGTAGTTGCAGCTTGCATGGCTTCCATTTTCCCCCCTGGCCCTTGCATCACTATCCGTGTGAATCCCTCAAATTATCCACTTCAGCGCTAGGACTGTCTATTTCATAAGCACAACGCTAACCCACTGTCCCTGAGCTACGATAACGTGTTCGACTGGAGACATACAGCCCACGGTGATTCGGTGCTCATGTTGCCTTCAAAACTTGTGAAGCTGTAGTTCTTAAATATTTTCTTATTGTACCTCCTGACAGCGTATACCTCACCCGTTGCTTCCCGCTCCCGTTCTTCGCTTTATGTTAATGTGTCTGCACCTCAATTGCGTCACCCGAATACATTGCCTTCTCAGCCCCAACATACTGGAATGAAGACATGATACAGCACGCTGACTGGACACCGAATTTGTGTAATTAAATAATGATGTGGCTCTGGCCGGTAATGATGCATCGGAGCCATTCGTAGGAGATGCCAAGCGTGGTATGGGTTGTGGTTGGGGTGTACATGAGGATCTTTGGTCTAAATGAGGTGGGTGGGTGCTAGTATTCGTGATCACCTGGTCATTCTCGTTACTGTTGGGCTTATCACTACCGTTTGGCTGTTCAAGACTGCATTATCTAATGGTTGAGACGGGAAAGATCATAAGGGTGTAGAATTCAACCTTTTAGAGTAAGGATTATACTTTGACCCAACAGAGAAGCTGGTCGCGACGTTGAACATGTTATTTGTTCCCTTGCAGCGTCTCCATGTTTCTGGGTTTGTCATGATCCCTGGCCTTGTCACCACAGTCCTTGGTTTCCATTTCCCATTCTGCGATCGCGGTCTTCAACTCGGCACCCTTCTTCCCTTCGACAAGCAAGTCGGTAATCTTCGCATACCGCTGCACCACCTGCTTTTCCTTTTTAGTCTCCTTGTCGTCTTCGTCTTCCGCTCTCGTACTGCCGCCACTGCCTTTCCTTTAGCTTTGCCCGACATCTCTTCATCGCCAAAATCCTCAATCTCAGCTCCAGGTTCATCATCTTCCCCAAAACCTCTGTCAGGTGGATCCTTCGCCTGCACTCGTCCTTTTCGAGTTGAACCCCCATTGCTGCCACCCTTAAAGTTAAACCTTGCCATGGCATTCGCACTGGGCCAGTACCACCCATACGGGTGGCATTTCCTATGCTCTACCTGAGCGATGACAGCTTCCGCTTCCCATGCCTGTATGGACAAAATAAGTACGTTATTCAACAAACAGAGAAACGGACTTACCAATGATCTTGGACAGATTGCTGTGGTTCCCTTCAGCTTTAACAGTTTGACTACGGATGAAGGAGGACTGAAAGAGAAAAAAGGCCACGGGTGGGCAAGGGATGTATGACGCCTCTCCCTTCTTTCTGCGTGAGCCGCTGGTAGTTAGATGAAGATGGCATATTCGATGACGTGTCATCTGGTGACAGGGGAGAGTCTGGAGGCGTAGATGCGAAAATGGACAGACATGATTTGGGAAGGACAGAGGTAGATGGGAAGGTGATTGCTAAGTCACCAGAGTCAGTGCTGTTGAACCACGAAGTGTTGATGTCAGCTACAAACCTATATTCCATCGAGGGTATTGGGTGGTCCACAAGCGGTGGCATATCTAGCATGGGATGGGGAGCACAAGGGTTATGAGAGGTTGTTACTAGGGTCACGCTAGGGTTCATTCCACACCCGTTTTCTACAGACGACTCCACGTTCGTTTTCGCTTGTCCTTCCTCCCTTTCTTCTCATCTCCTTTTCCCTTTTCTTACACTATTCCAAGCGTCGCGTTCGTTCCATAGGAAGATTCACTTGTTATTCATTCTCCGCTTTCTTTTATCACTTCTCGTTCCTTTTCGATATTCCAAGCGCATGTGCTTTCTACGGACGAATCTCCATTTGACGCCACTTTTCTGAGGGCATGCTTAACTTTTTTCACCGAATTTCGGCCAGCTCCTGTGCTACGTGTAAGGGCCCAGTTCATCCTTGGTGTGATGTTCGAATATCTGTGCTGTGCCCGAAAGTTGATACGCAATCCTCACAAGGTTGACGAAAGTCTTTGATTTTTTGTTGACCTGCAGCTACCGAACAATTAAGAGACACTTATGACGTGAAACGTAGTCCAACCACTGCGACTCCAGAACTCAACATGTATGTGTTGGTTTCAATCATAATCACTTTCTATATTCGTGCTAACACCCACCCAACCCAGCGATTGCTCCCCCGCGCAAACATCTGATGTCCCGTGATACGGCCTGTCACCCTCAGGCCACCAAGAGAATAACTCCAAAGTGAAAGTGCGGAAGACACAGTACCGTCGTCAACCAGTCCGCTATCGCTTTCCTCCCAGAAACTGTTAGCTTGGCACCGGGAAGATACGTTGGAGACCGAGCTAGGTATCCACTCTCTAACAGGAAGCTTGAGCAAAGCTGGGACTTTTGCTGATGACTTGACCAAGATGAGGCCGCGCTTCATTAGCAGTGACATCAGGTATGAAGCAGCACGATACATCGTTGTTGGTGTCTACTCGGAGAAAGAGGTCAGCTCATCGCAATGGTCCGTGCACGGTTGTCACTCTTTGTGACAGCTCGCGATGCATCACGAACGCGACATGCAGTGTTCAACTTCGCCTAACCCCCAAAATCGGCTATAGAGGCCTCTTCTACACGACGCCTGCTTGCTGCTCTGTCTTTCTGACATGGCTTTTGGATGATGTATAATGACAGGTATGTGATGTGTGCGGTCGTTCGATCGACATTCCAGCGTGAAGCTGATGCCTTCGATTGCAGGACCTCTATCCACTTTTCTACCCTCTACCATGCCTGCATCTGGAGGGGTATAACATGTCTGCACTGTCTGGCAGATGCTCTGGGGTGTACACGAAGGTTGTGAGGCCATGGTGCGCCAGGTACGTGATATTTCGATCGGCGTTCGAGCGTGCAACCGAAGCCTTCGATCGAAGGATTTTCGGACGACCGTATGTGATATTTCCGATCGGCATTTACATAAATGTACAACTGAAGCTTTCGATCGAAGGACCTTAAATCTATTCTTTCGTTTACTCAGGTTCATGTATGTGATATTTTCGATCGGCGTTCAAGTGATGCAACTGAAGCCTTCGATCGAAGGACCTTAAAATCTATGCTCAAAGGACTCTCCGACGACCATTTGTGAGTCTCGATGGATTCGCACCTCTTTCGTTTACTCAGGTTCATGTTGGCAGTTGGCAGTCACTCGGTTAGTGACTGCTGGCAGTATGTATCGATAGCTATCCAAGTCAATATGACAGTGGATTTCCACCTGCTGATTAAAGAAACACCTGTTTTTCAGTGTTCGATCGCAGGTTTATGTATCTAATTAACTGAAGGTATATTCGATCGAAGGTCTACACATGTTCGATCGAACATCTCTTCAATCCAAGGGTCTACCCAGGTTCGATCGAACAGTAGTCGATGTTCGATTGAAGGTTTACATGTTGCATCCTACATATTCAATCGACGATCTACACATCTTCGATCGAAGGCTGGTGTCAGTATTACATGACTACTCTCTTCGATTGAAGTAGTCCCGTTCACTGTTTCACGTCTCCCTTGTCGCTTCATTCCTTCCAGCTACACCCACCCTCCCCACAATGCGAACCGAAGAGAAATGTACGGCAGAGGACCTGTAAGTCATTGCCTCTTTATGCCCGCGCTCTTCGAGAATAACTGCCATTCCTTTGAAGACACCCGCGCGTTCATGCCCTTCAGGGAAGTAAAATGACTGAACCGTACCATCCAGAATTGGCCATGCGGGCCTTTTCCTTCCCAATCGATCCATCGGGATTGTATACCAAATTTCCCGCATCATCACATTTCGAGACCTCGACTCCCCAGTTTGTGCCTGGTTTTGGCGTGAATTTTGGCATTCGCCGAACAGTGATCGAGGCTTCAGGTCGTTTGAGATGGCTGGGTGCGCTGTCATAGACAAAGACATGCT
>QFEU01022276.1:0-10681 GCA_003316345.1 Tricholoma terreum
ATGGTCCTTCGCAATCTGAATCTGTCTGGAGGAGTGTGCAATGGGAGCAGGGGCATATTGACATGTATCAGAAATCGGGTGTTGGAAGTTCGGCTCATTACTGGGGACCATGCTGGATCCAAGATTTTCATTCCTCGCATGCGACTTCGACCAATTGAAGGACAGCTACCCTTTATCCTTTCCCGTCTCCAGTTTCCTGTTCGACTCTGCTTCTCCATGACCATCAACAAATCTCAAGGACAGTCAGTTCAGCATGTTGGTCTTGATTTGCGCAGTGCAGTGTTCACCCATGGACAATTTTATGTGGCGGTATCCAGAGTAAAATCTGTGCACAACATCAAGGCCATTTGGAACAGTACAAGCGATATTGCTCAAACAAAGAATATTGTATATAATGAAGTATTATTAGATTAAAATGTATATACCTGAATGTAGATATAATAATGTACTATGAAATAACTTATAAATAGTGTAGAATAGTATACCTATGTAGATAAATGGCATTAGTAAATAGTATAACTTAGAATAAATTTAATATTAAACATTGAGCTAATTATTGGGATAAAAAATACAACACGCGTGCCGGAGGCACGATTCCGACCTTGTAGATTGATAAGAGATTACTTGGACGCGTTGTTGACTCAAAAGATCACGTGCATACAATAGTAATGTACATACATGCTTTTCAAGTTTAGTGGTTTCGCTCGAAAAAACTTTAATTTTTTTTCAGCTAGTCAATCTGGCGCTTGCACAAAGCAAGTGGCCTCTAAGTGATTAGCACCATTCTGGGAAGCCATCCCTGAATTCTTCGCGTCGCAGAGAGGTGGTTGTGGAAGTCTACGACGTAGCCACAACTTGACCAGTGGGCTCCCGGCGACTTTCTGCGGTTGTATGCAGGTTCTCATCTTTACTACGCTCTGGAGCCACAGCTTGACCAGCGGGCTCTCGGCACATCCTTGGCTGTATTCAGGTTTTTGAAACGAGGAGACTTTGATATATCGTGTCCGGGTGCCGCGGTCTACCTCGCGGGTTTTTGGCGGGGACTGGAGTCGAGATTACGTCTATGAGCTAGGGTACAGTGAATGTGGGGGTGAACCATGCCCAGGATTGGCAGCACTGATATCCACCTTCGTCTAGCTTGACAGGGCCCAGGCAGGAATCAATTGAAGGTTGGCTAGCCCTTGGTGTGCTCAATGCAACCGGTCATCGACGGCTACTAAGGTCTGCTGGGCGGCGCTAATGAATGTAGGTATTATATACAGCATATTCACATGCACGGATTATGTTGGGATCAGAAAATGACGAAAAGGGGTCGCATTTTACGATTTGCACATCGCGGATCATTTACACATCGAAAACCATCATAGTAATAAGAGGTCATTGGTGGGATTATGAGGCGCCACCGATTACCATAGCTATGTAATATAAAATTCTCGAGAACGATTCTGGTAAGCTTGAACCTCACCGTCTCCGATGTACTTTGATAGAAATGATTTCTTTCAAACAACCAGACACATACGCAGAAGATGAGCTGGTACGCGGCTCGATATGGTGCTTGCAATCAAGCCGCGCAACGCATTCACAGATCAATATCAGGTTACGGGACAGGGCTATGCTTTTAATCTTGACATCATCTGCATTCCCACACGCAGGCTGTTAGACTAGTCACGGTACTAAGTACTTAGTGTCGAGACGTCGGGGTTTGAATTTGACATCCGTGAGACGTTACGCGGCGTTCAACTTGAAGTTGTTGTTCAGACTCGGGTATTTCACACCTTTGCAAGTTACAACCGTTAAATCGACACATCAAATACTCAACGTTACTCAACCAAACTCTTTAGGCTGCGGGTGGTAAGTATAAGTTTACTAGGGGATAAAGAAAACTGAACTCAGTTAGGACAGTGATGACGTGTCAGTCGTGTAGTGGTGGCCGTCGATGCTATTCATCAACCATTGTCTCTCTACATCTATGAAAGGTGCCACACGCAGAGGAGCTGCTGTATAGAAACCGCGGGACTGGCATGCAGGCAAGATCATCTCTGTCTGATGTTTGCATTCGACTGACTTATATCGTAGTAGTTTTGGCGGGGATACATCCATTCAGGGGATATTCTACCCCACCACTGCGCTGTGCAATCATCGTAGAGGTGTCATTCCAGAAAACCGCAGGAGATGCGTCTCCGTATGGTGTGTATGGCTGTGGCGTCTTCAGCAAGACTGGCATTCAGATTTGATCAGGGAGTCGTCTGCCCCACAACTGTGTTGTGCAATCTTTGTGGAGGTCACGGCGTCGTTTCGGAAAACCGCAGGAGATGCGTCTCCGTACGGTGTATACGGCTGTGGCGTCTTCAGCAAGACTAACATGCGGGTTTGATCAGGGGGATGACCTATACGCCGTGCCTGTGCTCATCTTCGTAGCAGCGTCATTCCTGAAAACCGCAGGAGATGCGTCTCCGTATGGTGTATACGGCTGTGGCGTCTTCAGCAAGACTAACATGTAGATTTTATCAGGGGGATGACCTATACCCATGCCTGTGCTCATCTTCGTAGCGGCGTCATTCCTGAAAACCGCAGGAGATGTGTCTCCGTATGGTGTGTACGGCTATGGCGTCTTTAGCAAGACTAGCATTCGGATTTCATCAGGGGGATGACTTATACCCCATGCCTGCGCTCATCTTTGTAGAGGTGTCATTCCGGAAAACCGTAGGAGATGCGTCTCCGCACGGTGTATACGGCTGTGGCGTCTTCAGCAAGACTAACATGTAGATTTTATCAGGGGGATGACTTATACCCCATGCCTGCGCTCATCTTTGTAGAGGTGTCATTCCTGAAAACCGCAGGAGATGCGTCTCCGTATGGTGTGTATGGCTGTGGTGTCTTCAGCAAGCGATCAGGGTGATGATCTATACCCCACAACTGTGCTGTGCAATCTTTGTGGGGGTGTCATTCCGGAAATATGCAGGTGTGTCTATGTGTGGTGTGTATGGTTGTGGCATCTTTCGGCGAGACTAGCATTCGGGCACGGATTTGGTCAGGGAGATGACCTAGGTAAGATCATCTAACTGCTTTTTGTATTCGACTGACTTATATTAGTAGTTGTGGTGAGTATACATCTATTCAGGTATATGCTACCCCACAACTGTGCTGTGCCGTCTTTGTAGAGGTGCCATTCCGGAAAACCGCAGGAGATGGGTCTCCATATGGCGTGTACGGCTGTGGTGTCTTTCGGCAAGACTAGCATTGGGCGCCTCTTGGTCTGAGGGCTTGTTTCCCTATGCTTAGCCTTATACAGAGTTCGCAAAGACCGCTGGTGTTTGTTCTAATGAGGTTTTGAAAAGTAATCAATATCTTCGCTTGGATATTATCGATAACATCGAGGACGAAATGAATTGTGCGAGGAACATCGCAAAATCAGAACGTGCGCTAGACCTAACGCTGTCCACACATTTCGCCCTACTTCTATCCCCTACAGCCGCACCTCTCTACTTTCCGCAACGCATTACTTCCAAGTGGATTGAACAGTGCTGCAAAGGAGGTCGTACATAGTCTTGCAACCTGTCAAGATGTTATTGATGTTTTCAAGAATGCGCTCCTTGATCAAACATTGATTGAGGAGGCAAGGAAGGCCCGCTCTGTCCTCAGCAAACGTTCACTTCCCGGTGACCTCGTCGTCGCTCCGAATGGCTGGGATGCGATTAAAGTACCCAAAACACTCTTGAATGCAAAACCGAAGCTCTCCCCAACTACTTCGCGGAAAACCAGACTCATGACCAGAGGCAGACACGCCCAAGGTACCAAATGATCCGTCCTTCCAAGACCCCAGAGCCGCGGGGAAGATGCAAATTGTCGACTTCATCTCTTTCTGGTGGATGGCCATTCTTTATGCATTATGGAACACTTGTCCTCCACTTTGATATAAATTTGATATCATTCGACGTTGTTGTACTATGCCCTAAGCTAGTGTATGTTTTTGTTTGTTGTTTGTTGTATGCCATAGTCCCTGTGATCCATGTTTCAACCTTCTTCGATTCAGCATCCCAATGGACACAGAGATTGTCGATTACAATGATTTACAATTCTCTATGGGCGCGTTACAACCATACTCCTCCAATTCAACGCTGTTTTCAATGCGTCCAGAGACTTCGAGTTCAGAATTTTCGCAGGAAATGGGAGCGACCAATGCCTTTGTGAGTGCCATGTCTGACCCAATTCACCATTCGAAAGAAGATTTTCTTGTAATACAGGGAAGTCAACCGCCTCGCCAGTCTTTCCATCGAAGCTTTTCACAGCCTCTGACATCTTCGCGGAGTATGTCTAGAACTATGGTACGTATGCCATCTGCAAACGCCAAATACCAAAATCCAAAATCCAAACTGCAAATTATTTGCAGCTCGATTCTCTGTCGACAGAGAGCTCACAATCAGATAGCAGCCAGTATCAGCTTCGATTTGCGAAGAACAAGATCGAAGAACTAACTAAGGCAAATATGATACTCCAGTATGTTCTTCTCCAACTTCGTAGTTTGGTTGTATATATAACCACTTCTAGGACTCGTCTTGAGACGCTCGAGTAAGATCAATTTATACAAATCTCCATCTCAAATTGACTTCTAGTAACAGAGGTGTATTAAAGTTAATGGCACCAGGTGGTCTTGTTCCTCCGTCGCATAATCTCGTTCACCAAATCTGCTCTCCCGCGGCATCGCTCCCCAATTCGTCCTTTCTTACGGGTCCTTCCCTTGCTGGTTCCCTCATCTCAGCTTTCCCAACTCCCTTAAATTCGGCCGACATCCCGCTGAAGCAAGAAGACTTTCCCAATGTCAAGTATTGGTACAAGCAGGACTGACTTAATCATGTCAAAGAGAACAGCAACGCAACTGAAATCGGAACGGCTATTCGTGGAAAGACCCTCATATCGAAAGGGATCAACAAAAACGTGAAGTACATCAAGGATGCAGACGGGACACCGGTTGATGGATATAGGCTTAGAGACATTCGTGCCCATGCACGGGCGATTTGGGCGAATCTTCAAACCATTGGTCGTCTTCCGATGACCTGGGGCAGAGCTGACGCAGAGACAGCCTGTGCTTATCGTCGCGAAATGCGGTCACAGTTTTCTGAATTTGCACTTTGCGAGAATGACTGGAAAGCTGACTACCTTGCCACCGAAAGTTATCCTTCCTGGTACAGTAACCATATCAAGGGCAACGAAATCAAAGTAGAGACGACTGACTCTTCTCGCCCCACTGGCTCCAAACGATCTCTTTCTGCCGGAGCGTCAAAAACAGTCATACCCAAGAAAGCGAAGGTTATGTTCCTGTTCTCTGATGGGTCTGATTTCCTGACATTCCACAGATTCGAAATCCCTTGCTTGAGAGGAAGCTCGGCGCAATATCGACGAGTCTTCCGACAGACGCCTCGCAACTATTAAGCCCGATTACCCTTGCAGATCCTTTAGCATCTGTCAAAGCGACACCGGAAGTGGTCGGAACAGTTACGCCAGCCTCTGGTGTCGATACTCCGGCCCTCCCTTCTGCCGCGGCTACTCAAATAGATGATGATGACTCTTTCGAGGACTCAAATGGTGTCCTCGTACGTGGTGTGGAAGAGAATCACAGTGCTCAGGATAATCAACGTAAAAAGGTCTTTCCCATTTCCCCTCAGACACTCCTGATAAATTCTTTAATTCAGTAACTGCTCCCCTCCCAACTCCTGCTGCCTCAACTGCAGATCCACTTGTTTCCCATGTTTCTCCTGCTGCTCTGACTGCATTAGAGGAATCCCACGCTCAACCATCCTCTCAGCCATGTTCCATTCAGGATTCAGTGCTCTCTTCGGTCCCCACCGCAACAGTAGCAACGGCCTCTCCAATAGACCCTGACCCTGTTACAGTAATTGCTCCTCTCACTCTGACCACCACCATAGCAATGGCCTCCACCGCAATTCCTCCGTCCGTTCAATTCTATTTATATAACACTGAGTTTTGTTATCAGATGAAGCCCCCTTCGAGCGGTACGAGAGTGCTGGTTTTAGGAGCCTGGATGTTTCCAGGCTTTTTTTACTTTACATTAAATGACCTTTTTTCGGCACTTTGGGGTCACATTTCAATGCTCCCAAATGGCAGCTTGAAAACATATGACGTAAGCTAATTGCGCGCTTATTGCGCCACAGATCAGTGTGAGCTGGCTTGCGATCTACCTTGACTTTCCACTCATGGATCCAATGTTCCTCACATGGAATTGGGTCCGGGACGATTCTATATCATTTTCTTCTTTGTTTCGATATGCGCCCTTATCCATTCCTAACCAAACCGCCACCTCCACCTCAACACATCAACTCTCAGAACGCTCATACTTACCCTATTCCGGCACACCTTTGCTTTTGGACGCAATCAACATTACGGAAATTGCTGCTGGTTGCTCGTATGAGAAAGCAAAGCAGTTTTTTCAGGAGTATTGCCCGGTTGCGAGTGATCCCATGGCAATACACATGTGGTGGGAACCAGCGCAGATCGGACGATACCAGATATGTCTCTCCGCTATCAATAGTGAAGGTGACTCCATAAGGATCTTCGTCCCCCTGGTGTTACAGCGGGCAATGCCTGCTGCAATGTGTCTCTGGGGGCATCTAACCGAACGCCACGGGGGTGCTGTTCCATTCACCTTCGATGGAGGGTGTTTCCGTATTGTCGATACATCCTCCACGGAGGCCACTGGGCGGATAGACAGATCCATCCAATATGGGAGTGAAGAAAACTGTATAACCTTTGCTGGTGCGGAGGTGAAGACAAAACAGGCCTGCAAATCAGGCCAGATTGACGACATTCTCCCTCTTCTATCTCCTTGGCTTGGGGGTACAGAAAAAAAAATTATATGGGACACAGCAGGTCATCCGGTGTACAACTTACCCCAGGAGGACACGTGGTGCAACAAAGCACGGAAGATGCTACTCCAGGTAAGCGCAAGTCTGATCACAAATTCATGCTCCTAAAAGTGGGCTAGGTCTGGGTGCAAATGAAGGTCAAGAATATCAGACATGTTGTTCTTGCCAACGAAGTAAACTTTCTCTTGTGCTGGATGAAGGATGACACAAGTTTGCTGGTCAGTCAGGCCTACAGTGTGCAATCACAATCCGAAAGTGATAGAGAGGACGCGCTAAGCACACTGTCGTACTTCCTGACTTGCGCCATGTTCCATCACCAACTGGACAAACCCCATAGCAACCACAGAGACATGAGCATATCCCCGCCTACGTCAACCCTGATGGCAACACCCTCCAATCACATAGGCACGACTAGATTACACAGTTCCAGGCGCTATCGTAGTGACAGCGACACTACAATTGTGGGCCCGCCTCCTCCGATGACCTTTGCTCGCCTTGCCAATTACATAGATGTATGGCCCTGGGTTCTTGCCATCCCCAAGGAGTCATGGCGTTATCTTCTCAGCACTGCTTTCCCCGAATTCTCCGTTATGTGGAAGACATCTAAATGGAAGATGACCCCCACTGATGAACTCCTGTGTGAAAGGGAAAAGGGTCTACTTTGTTTAGGAGAAATGATCCATTATGGGTGTCGCAGCAGTGTTTTCAGGGGCCTACTCAACAATAAACCCGTTGTTGCCAAGTACACGGATTGTTCTTCCCGCCCAATCCTTGAGCATGAATTCATGATTTATGGTCACCTCCACTCCTTACAAGGATCATCGATTCCACGATGTCTTGGACTGTATCGAGTAGGGGACGATGCTGGGTACATGCTTCTGATGGAGGACTGTGGTAATACGGTTAAATCTCTGACATGTGACAATCGGTATGTGGTGCTATAGTGCATGCGATTACATTCTGAACCATGTTTAGCACTAGATTGGCACATATCATAATGCAGATGCACTCTCTAGGTGTGCAACATGGTGACCTTGACCTACGCAATATTGTAGCCAATAAGGGTGATCTCCGGGTCATTGACTTTGAGTTATCCTCAATAGTGCACAATTGTCCTCCCTCTGGTACTTGTGATGAGATCGTCAGTGTACGAGCTTTGTAAACCCCTGTAACAATTCATACTCTCAAGATCTCGGGTTTTCATCCAATATTTCACTTACTACATGATGTCTATACTCGTACCATTCTCAGGAATGAGAGAATGCAGCATGTCCAAGCCTACCCCATATTAGAGTTTCACCGGAGACTCAAGTGCGACACTAATAAAAGTAGTGAGCCTCGACGAATAGAAGACGTTCTTCGGGAAGGCACTGGTGTCCAAAGTAAGATAGTTACAGAAGTTCATAACCTCTCTAAACTATTTCAAACTTGAGAATGGGATCATCTCTGGTAATCATTAAATCTGGGCACCTATTCCCATTACGGTAATGCAAATGCTTCAACACCGTGTCGAGGAAGATATCTCCTGCCAGTTGAAGTCATTTATTTAGTAAAGTTTAGGTGAATGAATACACAACTAACTTTTCCATGAGAATGAGAGCAGTAGGATTGGACCGATAAGTCATGCCAGCAGTGTCAGCTGAAAGGTTACAAAGGACCTATTTATCATCGGCGCTGGTAAACCTTACATGACCCATTTGTCCTCCACAATCAAGGTTCTGAAAAAGATCTACAGATGTTTGAATTATCAAAAGGATTCGTCGGCCAGTTGTCATATATTGTAGTTGTAGTTGTAGTTGTAGTTGTAGTCGTATGAGCCTTTACACCGTTTTCATGTGTCACCACATCAAACCAGACTCTGTTGACACCTACCTCTCGGGCATTTGCCATCAGCTAGAACCATATTTCCAACATCCGTGACACCCAAAAGTCACGCCTTGTCCACCGCACTTTAGAAGGGTGCAAGCGCCTACGAGGGTCACCCACAATTCGCAAACGAGCCCTCACCATTGCAGACCTCAATACCGTATGCATCGCGCACTCCCTCCACCCTGCCCATGACGACCTTTTCTGCACCCAACTTTCCATCGGATTCTTCGCTTTAATGCGACTGGGGGAACTCACCTGGCCTGATGACACAGAACTTCGAGACCCTCGAAAACTGAGCCCTCGCAACTCTGTTGTCCTGAGTGACACCAACTTCCGATTTTTCTTGCCTGGTCACAAGGCCGACAGATTTTTCGAAGGAAACACTGTCATCCTTGCCTCAAACCCTTTCCAATGTGATCCTCTCGTCTTGTTCCGGGACTACCTGCACTCCCGTGATACTCTGTTCCCCCTGTCTTCTCCTCTTTGGCTGAGATCAAATGGAGCTGTCCCAACCAGGTCCTTCTTCATGAAACGTCTTCAGCGATTCTTCGACAGCGACGTTAGTGGTCAGTCAATGCGCACCGGGGGTGCAACCTCTCTTGCGGAAAACGGAGTGGCTCCCCACATCATCCAAGGGATCGGACGGTGGGCTTCCGCGACGTGGCAGATCTACATTCACAAGCACCCGGTCCTTCTGCAGGCTATGCTCCACGCTTGACCTTACTACACCCCCCCTAACATCCCGCGCGATGTCAGAACCCCCGCCAGAGTCTCGCTTATCTGTTCTATCAAACCTAATGTACTTGTATCTGCGGCACGCTGCGTCATCGTAACTCTTGTATTTGTATCCTCGCTCCTCTCATCGTCAGCCTCATCTCTTGTCGCAACCCTTTCTTCTATTACCCCCCACTTCTTTTCCAACTTAATAGGTCTTAGGCGTACCTCGAGGCCCAAATAAAATATCGGACCCTTCTGGCTGACCTTTTGGGTTGCCGAAGTGGTCTTTTGTCCTATTTCGTTCGCTCCCGTCCGTGAGAATTCAGCCATCATACCCTCGCACATTGGGTTGATCTAATTGTGTATCACTTTCTCCACCGTTAGTCATCAGGACTCACATTTCCGAGACACATTTTCAAAAGTTGTGCAAACACCTACCCAGCGATAGTAACTACCCAATCCTTCCCACCCTTGAGTTTTGATCTAGCGGTGGAGTCAAATCCCCCGGACCTCACTCACAGGAAATTCCTCTCCAAGGAGTTTTCTTCCCCCCAGTCAATCTGTTCAATGTAGCTCAGTTCTGGTTGTGATATTGTTGTATACGCTGACGAGTTCGGTCAGTATTGTTAGGTTCAGCCTTCGTCCAGCGTTCTCCACTTCTTCTATGCAGCATATAAACGAGATATTAGCCGATGAAATGGACGTTGATGATCCTGCCCCTGGGACGCTCGTGATAAGGATCCCTCCACGTATAACCCCGATAACAAATGCCCTCCCTAACAAATCGCTGGCATTTGCCCCGCATCGAGCCCCATGCCAACAGACGCGAATCTCCCCAAAGTCGGACCCTCAGTCCATTTCGGCCACCCAATGCCGGTGCTGCCTCACCACTCAGACCCTCGCTGCCGGGGAAGATGCAGTTTACCAAGCAGTCTTTGGGTCGCGTACACGTGACGTGGCACCCGCAAAAAAGCGATACCTTAAGATAGCACTTCTCTGTCCGCTGGACGCGATTCCCCTGAATCCGAACTTTGCAACCCGACTGCAGGGATGTTCATCAGTCCCATTCAACTTTGCAGGACTAGCCATGTATCTAGAAGAAATGCTTCGCGAAGTGAACCCACCACCACCAGGACTCACAAAAGAAGCCGTCTTGTGGTACGTAGCTCGGATATGCATCTATTAGCGGGTATCGTTATTGATCTCACCTACAG
>QFEU01022289.1:0-14801 GCA_003316345.1 Tricholoma terreum
AGGACAACCGTGGTCCGATGGCCCAGGTGACAAAATTTGTTGGCAGCTGCCATTTCTTGTCAATGGTGTATCCTTGTATGTGGGATCTGCTCACCTTTTCGCAGGATAGTTCGCACGTTTACCCTCCAGACCATACGAATGTCGGATGTTATACTTGTACTCCTTGTTGAACTTGTCGTCCGTGATCCTGCTAAATGATTTTCGCCAAAAGGTAACCGCCTCTTCGACCGACAAACCGAGGACCTGCCATCCATGCATGAGAAAACAATTCCATCGCGGCCAAACCGCAGCACCTTCAAGAACAGCCCATACTGTAATCGCCCAAAGTGTTTGAGGTGGTTGTCTCGGCGCAGGCTGTCATGCAAACTCCGCATACACATTGGAAAATGTGTCTTCGCCAGGTCATCCACCATTTCGGCCTTGATTTCATCGCCCGAAGCTTCTCCTGCAGAATGACTCCAATCCGAAGGAACCCCCGCAAGAAAGCCCTGGGAAAGATTGTCGAGAATAGGAACAAGGCGTGTATCTTCATCCAGTCGAGGCAGGGATCGTGCTGTGATCTACTCAAGCTCTCAATAACGCTGCACATGCCCAAGCCAGAGAATGCGTACTTCGAGAGCCCTTTCTAATTGGACTTGAAACTCTTGAAACACGATACTTGATTGTTCTTTCCCTGGAACGTAAGCACAACCATTTTTGAGGAAAATTCGGCGCCTTTCTACGAGATCAGGAACCCGCGTCCATTTCACCTTGATGAATGATATCGTAGAGAAAGTATCCTGATACTGTCTGTCGTACCTTGTAAAACTTCTCCGAATCAAAGGCTTCTGTCCTTTCACGCTCTATCTTGGATCCCTGATAAGAAGCTAGAAGTTCTTCCCGATACTTGAGCTTTTCCGCTTTATCTACCTGAATCCGATATTGTGGGTAATAATGACTCGTAGTCAGAAGGACGCACTGGTGTCCAATTGAAGTCCCTAGAGTTCAGAAATTGTTCCCGCTCTATGTATCCGTCGGTCTCATAGCGAATTCTGAACAATGTCGTTTCTGCTTTGACTAAACGGCGACGCAAATCCTCGCTAGCAAACGATCAATAATAGACACGGTCGAACATACGCGAAAATAAGACGTACGAGCGACAGAACGCAAGTCGCAACACGTAGTGACTCAAGTGATCCTTCCTACGCTCCGATTCTCTGTCTATTGTGACCGCAGTGGACGCATGCAAGGGTAGGTACTTTTCATATTGTGTGATCGTCACTGATTTAAGCTCGTCCCATGATCGGTTACGCGCTAAAGAAGATTCGATCTCTGCCAAAATGCGGAGGCGGTCCAAAGCGCAGGTCTCGAATTCTTCGAGAGTTACATCATACAATGGTGGTTTGTCGTAACTGCAGAAAGATTGAGCGTATTAGCTGATTACTTAGAAGTCAAGTGAAACGAACAAATTCAATCTGTAGGGATATCTAACAGCTCCGTGGTTTGCTACGTGTAAGCCTTCCTTGTCGTCAAGAAAAGGTTTCCTCTCCGTGGCCTTGAACATTATGTAGTGAACTTGGATGTCACAGACGCGATCTGTCACGCGCAAGGTCACGGTGATACGAATCCAGAAAATCAAGGTAAAGTCAATTTTGGTCATTTATATCTGTATATCATCCTAAGTTGGCTACTAGATAATTTTTAACTTATCCGAACTTCCTTGAATTCAATGTTCGTCACCCGTCACGATAATATCATGGTTAATAAAAAGTATTGAAGTTATGAATACCAGCGTGGATTGTTGTACTAGGCTAGGAACCACCAAGCTGTGCGCACTAGGAGCAATACCTACATCATATTATCCCAATGTTCGTCAATGATTCGTAAACTAGGCGGAATGAATTGCGTACCTCCTTTCACCAAAATCACCCAGGCCAGGGATAATATAGGCCTTTTCGTTGAGCCCTTGATCAATCCATCCTGTGACCTGCGAAGTATGATTAGGAACATTCCAGGAAGTTAACTATGACTAGATGACTACGCACAACTCGCAAAGATGGATACTTTGCACAAAAAGTCGCCAGTCCTTCCGGAGATGCAATCTAACAGTAACGTGGGATAAACAAATCATCCACGTTTGATCCTGAAAGTTTTCACCAGATTAATGAAGATGATGCGTTCCTCTGTAACGCCGTGCTCAATAAGCACTTCTACAGCCTTCATTGCAGAACCGCCGGTAGCTGATAAAGCTAAGGTACGACATACATTCAATATGCGACATTGTAAGTCACTCACCAAGCATTGGATCGAGAAGGAGTACGTAGCGCGAGGCAATGTCTTGTGGAAACTAGGGGGGTCATCTAGGTACTTCCCCGGTAGTCATTCGGATAATACCTTGGAATAGAACAATTTTGGTAAAGCCGTGTCTTCATCCTTCGCGCGATCAGTTTTCTAGCGAGAGCAGAATAAGTGCTATACGTACTCTCTGGATCAAAATCTTGCCAATCCTTACACTCCTGCAAACCTCGCGAAGTCCCACTTCCATTGCCTTCCGACAGTGTCAAGCAGGGCTCACTCTGAACGAAAGAGACTTGAAAGTGTTCACCTCTCCTGCCCGAAGAATTGAGACACCACATATCTTGCCTTCAAAGCCAACTCCATCGTAGGTAGCTCCCTGACATCGATCGAATTAATCAGCGCAAGGTGCACGCCCACGGTCCGCAAGCATATCCACACCCCATACGTCCACATATTCACATCCCGATAACGTCAAAATCGGAATTTTGAAACTTACAGTAGGGGTCTCAACTGTCCTCTTTACTACAGGGAGATGATTAAGGCCCTCCTCGACGAGCAACCTGATAATTCGATCGGAATAGAATAGAAAATCTCCTCTAGAGGTATTTTTATCTCTGATGATCGTGTACAATGCCTCGAGCTGCGCTGTCTGCGGTAACGTAAACACGGACTTCGGAAGGGCGTTGAGATGTGCCAAATTTGTGTTTGTGTGATGAGCGGGAGCGATGGGTAGTGCTGGGAGTTGAGTGGACATGAGAGTTTGCGACACAAAAATGCGAGATATGTATACAGAGTCACGGTAAATAAGAGTCATTTGAATTCATTCTTCGGTATTCAATATTCAATTGTTGTTCTAATCACCGTGACGATCCATTGGAGCTCTTCTTGCACGTCTCTAAAGTAGCGGGCTCTGCCGTCGTACAGACGCGCTACTCGGTTATTGCATAACTGGCGAACTGTCGGAGCTATGTCCAGTCTCACTGTTCTACAGAACTATGCTCAGAAGAGCCCAGCAGAGCTTCCAAGTTCGATCCTTTTTAGCCATACCTCGACATCCTTCACACTCTACGATGCTTTCCCTAAGTCAATATTCCATTTTCTTGTCCTCCCTCGCATCACAGAACCACTGGCCCACGCTAGCGCTCTATTTGACCTGGGTAGTCTAGGATCTCTTCTTAGAGGTGACAAGGCGCGCGCTAGGGAGATACTAACCAGCCTTCGCGATGATGCAAAACTTGCTGCAAGGGAGATCGAGGTCGAGATGATCAAACGCTACGGGTTCAAGTGGGAGATATGGACCGGCTTCCATAGCGTGCCTTCTATGGTGTGAGAGCCATGCATATCATTGCACAGTTCCCAGCTAAGAGTGTTCCAGACACCTACACTTACACGTCCTCTCCGCTGACCTGTGTTCACCAAGAATGAAACATAAAAAACATTACAATTCATTCCATCCAGAACTTGGGTTCTTCCTTGGTATAGACGAAGTCTTATCGTGGTTTGACGAAGAACCATCATATCTCGCTACCGTAAGTATGTTCATTCCCGGGGCACAAAGGGCAACAATCAACTTCCCGATGAGTTATGTCTCATGTCTTTCCCTTTAGATGTCAAAACTCGAGAGCAAAGAACAGATTCTCAAAGAAGATTTGGTATGCTGGCGCTGTGGATCAGGAATGAAAAATATGCCGATACTCAAAGCGCATCTCCAAGAGGAATGGAACAAGTGCGCAAGACAGGAAAAAGTAAAAATGGACCGGAAGAGAAAGTTAGAAGAGAAGCGCGCCGCAGCTGAGTCTGAGGAGGAAGGAAAGAAAGATAACAATACGACAGGGCTTTGATGATTCCATTTACTGTACACCTTCTACTCCATAATATTATTGGGACCCTGGCAGTAGAACGGGGAGCGATCAAGCGTTCCCAGCCTTTTGCTCCTTGGCAGCCTCAGCACTTGCGCGAAGTTTTGCCGCACGAGAGCGCTCACTAGCTTCACGAATTGCCCAAGTTAGCTCGTAAGTTCTGACCGCATCTGTAAGAGTTCAACAGTATCAGAGTAATTGTAAATCTCGATAGACGATGACTAACCTTCGTATGTGCTCAAGATCTGTGCTGCATCAGGATCCTCCTCGATGTCTTCAATGATATCGATCAAGTTGGAGACTTCGGAAAAGAAAGGATCGTCGTCGGGAAACCTGATAGCTTGCTCGTGGTCGTCGCCTGGCTTGCGAATATAAAGGACCGGTTGCACGTATGGGTTCACCAATCTGGTACACGGCATCAGGGTAAGAAACGTGAAGGCACAAAGTAAGAGCGGTACTTCAGAGAGTATCCATCAGCATAAACCTCCAATTCACAGCTATAGTTGGTTCCCTGAAGGGCTACGACGTGCGTGAAACTTCCGACAGCCCCACTATCATACTTCCTGATACCATTAAATCAAGAATCAGGTATCGCGTCATTCAAACGAAGCCATACCAAGTCGCAGCAGTCACACGTGGAATTCTGTTCTCGGGCGCAATCTTACTCTCGTCAACAGACATCTTAGAGAGGTAGCCAGCGTTCTCATCCCACTCCAGTGAGTGTGCACTGACAGTTGAGATGTCGACTTCTCCACCGAAGTAGCGAGAAAGGTCGCAGAAGTGCGTCCCTTGTTCGATAATAGGACCCGCACTGATCAAGCAGCATCTCAAGGTCAGTCAATATTGATCGAAACAATCCTCACTGACCTTCGAGACTTATCCCACCAGTCTGGCTTGGCAATGGCCTCGTATGCACAAGCGTAACGTGCGATAGTTGACATGACAGTAAGATTATTTTCTTCGATAATTTGCTTCATCATCTGAACGGCTTTTAGGTATCGAAGCATATACCTACAATGAAGTAAGCACCTAGTTTGGAAGTACGTCGGTAGAATGAAAGGACTTACCCAACCGAACAAACAGTCTTCGAATCGCTGATTGTCTTGGCAATCGTCAATCCTTCACTGATCTCATTAGCAGGACCTGTGGCAATTGGTTTTTCTATGAACATGGCAACTCCGGGTAAATATTTCAAAATTTGCATCTCGACGTCGCGTCCTGGTTTAAGTGAACCACGGAACATAGGTGGACTTCCAACAATGATCGCACGGGGCCTATCCTTCGGGGACATATTCTTCACGAAATCCTCCAAGGTTTTGAAGACACGGGTATCTTGATATGCGGATATAACGAACGAATCACATTTCTTTTGAAGAACAGCTGTTGCACGGTCGATGGCCGGGTCGATAAGTGCGACTACTTTAAGGCGTCGGCCCAGTTTGCTGCACGAAAAGGACATGTCAGGCTCTTGTAGTTGATTCCACCGTTTCAGAAACGTACTGTTCGAAACGGAAGGAGTGATTCCAGGGACCCTCGTCGGATCCTATTGAAGATATACCAATCAGTCGGTGTAATAGTGATAGATAGTTGACATACCAAACATTATGTTTCCAGCACCAATGAAGACGACGTTGAAGTCATCGGAGCCACCGACGTGAGTGACTCTTTGGGAATTTGTCGGTATGGAACAAAAGGTATCAAAATATATTGAACGGATCACTCAACTTGTCCATAGGAACAAGTCTCCATGGATCAATAGACGGGCGACGAGAGGACATTCCAGACCCCCTGCGGTCAGATCCACGTCGCTCAGAAGGTCTGCGATTAGCCATCTTTTCAGGTGCTAGAGTTAAGTAGAAAGGTAGGGTCTGAGGGGACAGATGAGGATTGTAGATTTAGGGGGGTGAGAGAGATGAGATGGTGGAGATAAGAGAGGCATTCCAACATGCCAAGGGGATTATATTTTTGAAACGCGACTTCAACTCTAATTTGGCCTAAAAAAACTAGCTTCCAGCGCAAGCTCGATGGCGTTTAGAGGCCTCGATCGATTCGGATATGACAGATAACGGACAAGGGCAAGAGTATGTAGTTGCTTTCAAGACTGCGTCCCCGTCATTCTCTGCTGTTCCTTCCTAGCGAGCTCGTCTCGTCTTCGCTCTGCAGCTTCCAACCTCTCAGTCATGGCTTTCAGCTCTCGTTGTAGTTTCTCATTTTCCTGAGACAGCTTCAGGACATTGGAGGCACGCTTGTGAACTTTGTCAACTCTGCAGAACTGTTAATAGGTTCTCCGCGTTTCGGTGCAATCATAAGTTTTGGGGCGGGTTGTAGCGAGAGACTTACCCGACACTCGATGATCCGAAGATCGAAGAGAGGTCAAGGTCTGCAGCAGGTATTTCTGGCAAACCTGGAGAAGCAGAGCGACCATCGGGCTGCATCCTGAGTGGTTTTGCATGTCAGACACCTTTCACCATGGTCTAGCAGGCACAGACCCGACATTGTTGTCTTGCAAGATCACAGTATTATCGGAATAAGAGCTCATGACTGTCAAGAGAAAGAATCGGGATGATGATGGCTAATGAAGATTTAAACTATGACATTGACACACTTGGCAACCAATATTTGGTCCTACGTCTCTTACGTTCAAATATGCTAGATTCTGGCCAAATTGTCATTGTCACCTCATTCTTATTCTTTCTGCTAGCGAGCTACGCTGTTTTTTTCAGTGGATTCATGCCACAACCTGGTATTCCTGTACGTCCTTCATTTCGATGATTGAAATAATTGAAATGATGCAGTTCCGTGTAGGTTTTAGACACTCTTGCTCATGATACACATTACAAATACTTTGCGATCCTCATTATCCCTACAGGAGCCTATTTCGTCATCGCAAACTGGGTGGGCTGGCAATACTATCGCAATTCGTGAACGAAGAGTAGGGGGCCTAGTACAAAGACATTCTAGATAATCTAACAACATTTATGTTAGTGAACGACCATCTTCACTAATACTACAAGATGGGCCTGCCAGGCTACTACACGGGATAGGCCTATACATGCTAAAGCAGGTCATTCACGGGGGTTCTCCTCTGGATCGCTGAGACGAAGGTCGTGATTTCCTCTGGACTTCCCGAAGTTCCAGCCAAAGTCTACTCCTTCCCCCTTCGCCTTCGCCAGTCAAGCTCGGCGGTCTTCCTGTAGATCGAGTTGGACTGCTGTTTCTTGTATGGTAGTCACCCAAAGGCGTCCTGGATACACTTGCCCGCGAATGAGAACGAGGACTGATTGTTGGACGTGATCGTGTTCTGGAGATGTCAATCGTATCTTCCAGTGAATTTTGGGGACGTGTACGTATTCTTGATTGACTCGGACCGACGTCATCGTCCACGGTGCTTTCGGCAGGCTTCCGAGGAAATATCACACGAGTCGCTGAGGGAGTTGTCGTTGGGATTGCATATGAATGAACTATAGCTTTCCGAGGAACGGCGGTGGGGAGTCGGAGGTACCTCGCGCGACTGCATACAGTGTCAACCAATCATCATCACTACAGCTGAACTAGGTTGCCAACTTACGCCACAGCCTTGAGCGCCATTTTTGTTCGAAGAGTCTGTACCCACTTGTCGAGAAATCCAGCTGTAATGGGATGTCAAAATCTGAATGTTCAGAAGGACAAAGATACTCGCATAGAACTGTCGTCTTATCTTTTTCGCGTGCTTGTTTGGCTTGCATAGCGCGTGGCATCCCTCTACGCCAGATCTTAAAGAACTTGGATTTCGTATGAGTGGCATGAAATCGTATGGCGGGTAGTGTCTAAGCAGAAGAAAGTTAAGGCTTGTAAGGTGTTAGATATTGCCAATACCTTCGTTTTTGAATGCCATATCCCAAACGCTCGAAACGTTAGGTTGTTCTGGGTTCGGAACTTGACATTATGCTCCTACTCGTTGATTAATTATATTGCGACCAAGGTGATTTGGCCGGACTCACGATCGGACGTAGTCTTCCGTCGCAGAAACGATCTCTCCATTTGTTCCAAGCAGAACTAATGACGGAGAATTTGATTTCATCCTCCTTCTGTTGGAGTGTCATGCGCCTCTGGCGAGTAGTGCGGGCAAGTGTCAGCCATTTGTGAAACACACGGCGGATGTTTTCTGCGAAAAGAATCAAGATGATTGCCTTATATAACTTGTTGCACTGTTACCTTCGTGCTTGACGAACTGATAACTCTCCATCAGGCTGAGTTCTTCGACGTGGCGGACACACAAATCCTTCCATTTCTTCAATGCAAGACTGTGGGGAGTATGGTGAACATCAAGAGCCAGGCCTTGGTTTCTGAAACGTACGCCTTCGTAGCTGTGTCGTATCGCTGCGCAACCTCGTATTCTCGCAATTTGGTTTCAATGACTCGATCCGTCCAGAAGCCCAGGGTTTGTTTCAAGATGCGCTACAAACGTCCGGGTAAGGTTTTGGTCCCCAAAAGTATATTGATCAAACCTTCGTTACACGGCCTCGAGTTGTTTGCTCGGCTAACTTTCGCTGTCTCTGTTGGCGACAGCGGTGTAGCCATCCTAGAGCTGCCATGAGTATTTTACAACACTGTTACGACGCGACTCACGATAGAATATCTTTGCCATCCGCCGCCGTTCCATGTCTTTTGCCTGTTTCTCCCTAGCATTGACCTTTAAAGCATTGCCCCAAGCTTTCCAAGCACGGCGAGTCTCCAAGAACTGACAGGCCACCCTCGCCATCCTCATCAATTTCAATCTGTCACGAAGCTGAATTCGCCATGATAGAAGGATCTTGTAACGCAGCTGTGCAGAATGATATTGCACCGCGAAAGATTTTGCATTTTGACGGGAAGCATAATTCTGTCGCCAACGGTGTAATGCAGATGCAACTGTACCAGTTTTGGAGCGGAGGAAGAACGTCACGGCAACATCTACACATTAAACGGGGGTAAGGGCACTTCCGAGCATCTGTATCTCTGAAAGCCTACCGCTTTTATGATGTTGCGACCGTAGACGTCGCTTCCAGACATCCCAGGTTTCCTTCATCAATCTCACACCCCTCACGCGTTCGAGAAGTTTTCCTCGCTCGCGGGCTTTCCATACTCGGACAATTGCGCGGAGCAAGAAGCCATCTTGTCGAGCAATATGCTTGTTAGCGCGGTATTCCATGGCCTACATCGCGAGATTGAAACCATGACGGCTTGGGATCAGAACGCAAAAACCCTGACCTTTATCCGATCTCTAGCAGCCTTCCACGACCTGATCATACTCTTCTTTAGAAAAATAGTGTACAAGATCGTCGCAGTACGCTGATATTGGCTGTGACAGTGAGGCTTAGATGGTAAAATCGGCTAGCGCAGTGACCAAACTCACGCGATCCGTCTCCAGATGTCCATACCACTTCCCAGTAGTCTCATATTGACTCGTTCTATCAGGACTTGCTCCGCATTTCGCATGTCAATTGCCTTTTTCCAAAGGTTCCAGCACCTTCCAACCCATCGCTGCTCGATTACTCCAAGATGCAACTCTGCTGCATCTTCATGTTTATCGAGTCCAGATAATCGTCCTTTCCAATGACAGTAAAACCGAAATAACAGATGTTCGGTGTAGCGTTGGCTGGAGAGGTGTGAGAGGTAAGACTGTCTCCACTTCGCCCATGCATCTTTCTGCAACCGAAGCCCTATCTTATCCTTGACGGTCTTCATATTGTGGCGCATGTCGTCGCGCCATTTCGCCTGGTTCCTCTCTTTCAGTTTAGCTCTCCAAACTTCCATGGACGACCTTAGGAATCGACTGTCAGAGAGACTCGCCACGCGACGCTGAAGCTCGCGTCTAGATGCAGAAAGTTTGCGCCAGCGTTGCAGATTCATGCGAAGCAGTAAACTGTCCCTAGCCTGGCCAATTTGCTGATTGGTTGTCTAGGCTGGTGTTAGCCTTGTACGGGAGCGAAAGCAAGACGAGATCGCACAATAATCCACTGAAAGCCTTGCTTCCATACTTCCCAACAACGTTCCAGTAATCTGTCTGACCGGAAGTTCTCCGCGTCGATCTCATCCCTTTCCAACTTGATCTTGTTCCATGCATCTTGTTCGTTCACGATGCTCCCTCTTCGCTCTCTTGCTAGTGCTATCGCCTTCCGCGCTGAGTCACCAGCTGGAGGTTGGCTCAAGATAGCCAGAGAATAAGTTGGAAATTTTGCTTTGTCAGGGCGTGGATCGCGTAGGGCAGCACGATAGGAAGGAGGAGTGGTAGATGGGATGTAATCTTCCGTGGTATCAGAGACATCACCCTGGCAACGATGACCCCGTTCGAGACCATCGAGCAGACGGCGAACCCGCCTGGCCTTAGCAACAGGTGGATGTCTACCAATATCATGAGTAAAAGGATATTCCTCTGTTTCATCCAAATGGACGGGTTGACACGACTCTACCAGCGAAACTGTTGCGCTATCCTGATCGATCTCGAGTCCACTTTCATCTGCACGAGAATTCAATGTGAACGACGCCTCGGCACGGTGTGCAAGTTGGGATTTGACGCGTCCAGGAATGGGTTTCGGCAAGCGATTCGAGACGCGTGCTCGGGGCTGTCCCTGGGGGCGAGTGTCCGAGCTACCTTGATAATTGTATTGTTTCTTAACCATACCCCATTTGTCACCCCAGTTTCTTCCTTTCAAAGTGCCCAGCTTCAACAGTTTCCCGTAGTATAAAACCTCGTGCGGATCTATACCTCGTTCGTCTAAAACATCGTTATAAGCTTTGAACACAGTGAGAAATGTGGTTGCTGAATGGCCCGCGCGTTCTATTACTGCGTCAAGCAATTTAACTTCTTGTTCAGTAAGGCCTGCAAGTTCAGGGACTGACACTACGGAGGAACGAGAGATGTCAGTATACGCGCTGTCGAGAGAGTGGTCGGGCAAGAGAGTCGATTTCGAGGGAGGCGAAGCGCGTGTAGGGCGAAAGTGGTGCATAGGGGGGGTCATAAGAGAACTCGGTTCATTCGTTGCTGAATGTAGGCGAGGAGACGAAGCGTGGTATTTGTTCATATTTGGCTAGACATTATACTGTTGTTCAAGTTATATTCCATTCCATTCCTCTGTGACCACAGCGCAGAGGAAGGCGGCCAGGGGACCTGGCTCTCCCAGTCCCATCCATCCCACGCACCATGTACAACTGCATCTTCTCCTTGAGTCTCACCAGGGAAATCCTGCGTCACCGTTCTCAAAAAGTGAGAAAAGCTTAAATCCATATCTGCATTGGCACCGCCCTGGCTGAAATCTCCAAATCCTGCCAAACTACCTCCATTCTCCGACTGCTGAGTGCCAACTTCGATGTCGGGCCAAGAAAAATAAGAGGCAGATGTCAGGTCAGCATATTGTGAAGGAGCTTTGAGATCGTCTTCGGATAGATGAGGCTTGTCAAGGGCGTCCCTTGAAGTTGAAGTATGTTTAGCGAGCAGTGATGAGAGAAATCGGGCGTAGAGAGAGGGAGTGTGTCGTCCATCCAAAGCAACATCTTTTGAACCCAAGACTTTGATCAAGCAGCCGACATCACGAATTATGTCCTCTTGTTGGGTTTCCTCCAGAAAATGTAGAAACTTCGGACGTAAGAGCTACCACTCTGTTAGCAAGCATCTCTGCACCAAGTGATCTGGCTCACGTTTATGAGAAAGGCCGCTGCAAACGAGACGTAAAGAAAGTGAGCCTCCATCGCAAACTGGAGATTCCCGGTAGGATATAGACGTTCCACCATGATCTGTATCACTTCTCGTGCTGCCTGAATTGACTTGGACACAATCGCCAAGTTTCTGCCAAGTCCATTCTGAGTCTTTGCAGCGCGTTGTAGGCCAATCGCAAGCACAACCAGGCGTAGGTATGATGTGATCCTAACGTATAATTATGAACGCCATTCTGCAAATATGAATGCTTTCACGCACATTCGTGATGTGTCAGCTCGGTAGCCACATATGGGAAGCGCTGAGAATATATAAGAAAAGCAACCAGATATAAGAGACATTTCATACGAGAAAAGGCATCATATGCCTCAACCCATGATGCTATTTCCTGGGATAGCTTCTCTTGTATTTCAAGGACAGACGCAAGAACTTCCTGTGGTATGAGTCAGCCCCAGATGCAGTATGATATTTGACTTCAACCGACGTCAGTGGATATTTGATGCAATTTTGCCAGCCAGGTAGACCTCCACTCTGCAACGAGAATGATGATTTGAACATAACCACATAGGTGGATATCAAACGGTATGTTCATGGTGGATGATTTATACCAGTGTCGCGAATTCCGGGCCACATAATCGTCGAGACGGAGCATTGGCATCTTGCCGAACTGTATTGCGTGGGAACCATCAACGCAGTAGCAGTTAAGCCATGTCCTCGTTCTATTCAGGTATTCATGTTCGTCGCAAGTAGAAGGTGGAGGTTGGTTTAATTCCAACTCTATCGCCATTCTGCAGAGGTGTGATAACGCGCGAGTCACAACTGTATGATTGACCCGTACCGAATGGCTACTCCCATCAACAACCAGCTGCGGTCTTCTGCCCATTTCTTCTTTGGGACTGGGTAAACTGCCATCAGAAGATATGCCTGGCACACATCTACGCTTTTGGAACCATCAATCAATGCTCGTCCAGCTGCATCCCTGGCAAAATCCATCGCAAGGCAATATAGGTTGGATCTATGAGTATAAAAACGTGACGCTACTGCGCAAACTGGACCAGTATTGAACTTTTATTTCCACAACTTTTGAACCAGAAACCGTGAACTCACCGACAGTGAATAAAAAGGGGCATGTCCAAATAAGTCTCGATGGTGTGTGCAGCCCAGGATCAAGGATCGAAAAATAAGGCTGCGGGCACGACATCAACACTTTCCCGTCGATAGGCTTTCCCTACTTACATTGATTCTTCGAAAAAAACTAGGAAGCAATTAGTCGGTCGAGTTCAATGACGACGATCACCACCTACATCGCAAACAGATGAGAAATCTCTTCTGGGTAGAGTGCACAGTGCTTGACGATGTCTGGTGGAACCAGGGAGTTGCCGTCCTGACCTGAGGCGAGTGAGATCTGAGCCCAGATGCCCTCCCGTCCATCTTACCTGGGGAAAGGTAAATCGCAACGGCAGACTCGGCAGATCCGTCTCTCAAATTCCATCGATACTTTTCAATATTCATATGTTCTACATTTATGGGTATTGAAGTTAAATTGAGAGTAGGAGGCAAATGTTAAGTCGAACTAACCAGGATCTGGATGGACATCCATGGATCGCGAGCGTGCTATCCATCCTTTGATCCTACTATCCATCTTCAGCTGATCCAACTGGAGCAGAAGAGCCTGTATCTGGAGGTCTTGAGTACGAGCTCTTTCTTGCAGATCCTCGTGGGTGCTGTTGCGATAGTAAATCATATCGTCTCGCGCGGCGTGAGAACTGTTAGACATACGGTGCAGGCTTGCGTTTCTTCCTACTTCGCGCAATGCATTCGTACTTTCCTGTCTGGCATCTCTGACATTTCTCTTCGCCAGCGTTGAATACACATCTGACCTGCATTAAATTTGTAAAGGCATGTCGAGCTCGAGATAATATTGACCGACTTTTAGTGACTTGCAGTGAATGCAGGCGCCAGATCTTCATGTACGTCAGCGGCATCCTCATAATGAAGTGTAACAATGACGCACGACTTCGCCGGGTCCCGCGATCCTTGCCGTAAGTCGAGTTCACCATTTTCAATGTTGTCACTGTCATCTGTATGGTCCGATAGGTTGGAAAATGTTTCGGAGCGTTGTTTTTCCGTGGGCATTGTTCGGAGGGGCAAGAAAAATGGATTTTAGAAACCGTAGCCTGAGATCTAAGAAGCGGAGTGGAGGGTATACTTATGTGCAACTGCAACGAAAGAACGTGGGCCACTAGCAGCCAATGTTTTAACTGACGTGCCGCAGAATAGAAAGTTGTTCCTTGCGATCCCGTATCCCCCTATCAAATACATAGTAGCTGGAGTTTCAAGGGTTCTCATTCCGAAGACCACGGGTGAGTGAGGTTGTAACATGAAGTGATGCCGAATTCCGATTGACAGCCTTTTTCTTAAACTTAAAGCTATTAGGAGATAAGTAAGTCATAAATACATTTCGTCCTTGCCAGTAAGACTGTAAGAACAACTTGAACTTAAGTTGAACTTTGCCGAATTCACTGACCCGATTTGCTACTAGCCTAACCATTTGGTATCTCATTTAGCAAGGTGGAAATCGTCTGAAAGCGATAAGCACAGGGCCTCGGCATCTCTGAGTCGGCTGATGGAAGTCTAGAATTCCTATTACACCGGCATTTTGACACCACATGCCGTGCACGTGGAAACGAGTATGTAACCAGTGATTCAAATCCTGTCAGTTCGTGGCAAAAAAACTCAGGCTCAGGGGGCAGTGACCATGTTTGCACCTGAGGTATGTATGATTTTTTCAATTGATCAGGGCACTAGGTATCTGAGCAGTGGCGATATAAACAATATTACGCGTAGTACGTAGCGTAGGCACCAAATCGGAGACAATCGTTCCTCCTAACTTACATACTTTGTGGCGCAGGCTCCTAAAACCATTCGCTCGAACCGCTCGTATGGGGTTAATCCCACGGCATATGATCCAAATGAGAACAAACAAAAACCAA
>QFEU01022291.1:0-21252 GCA_003316345.1 Tricholoma terreum
ATTGATATCACCAGTTTCATCAAAGGCACTTTCAAGAGTTTTTCGGACATGCCCGTTAGTTACCAATCCATCCCCCTCGTCTCACGTCCATAGCTAAACCCACTTATCCAGCATCTCTTCGGCCTTTTATTTGGAAGCGGCGTAGCTGCCGATATTCTCATCGCGGCGTCCCTCTGTCTTTCGCTGTCCCGAAGTCGGACAGGGATCAAAAGGTACTAACACTGTCTGTCATTTATATCTTTACCCTTATGAGATCACACTCCATTAGGACTGAATCCGTGATCAACGTGATCATGATGTACATTATCAACACCTGTACGTCCACAATACTCCTTCACATGCCATTAAAATTTACCTTGTCCAGGTCTTCTCACTGTGTGCGTCTCATCATTTCTATTCAGATCATCTTCCGTCTCGTCTAATCCCCTTTTCCTGGACAGGGTCACTTCTGCGGCGTGTTTCATCACATACTTGGTCTGGCCACACGCGTTGATCTTCGTCGCGATATTTTACTCGTTCAGTAAACGTCAGTAAGGAGCTAATGTCTAGGCCTCCTTACTAAATCTTCCCTTTCAATAGTGTACTTCAACAGTCTCCTAGCCACATTAAACGCCCGTGAAGCCCTGATGGAAAAGCTTGGTGAAGTTGAAGTTGAAGGTGGGCTCTCGGACCTTGCTCGGAGTGGGACTGAGTATCGACATAATCCGGTGGAGCCAATGTCCGAATTGGTATTTGAGGTACCTTTTGTGAATATCGACTCTGAGGCGCATTTACGGGCGAATGACCTACTGTTCTTTTTTGTTCTGTTTTTTGCAGCGCGTAGCTCTGACTATCAGCGAGGGGGTGGATTCCGCAAACGAGATCTCCCGTTCAACTCTCACTAGTGATTCACCTGGGACCGCGACATCGTAATGCAGCGAGCGTACCACGGATAAGTCCATCATTGACTTTTACTTCTGTGTTTTCTGGCATAACTCTCGTCTGGGTTAAGGTGTATAAACCGTATTTATTGATACCCAGTCTTCAAGCGATATAGATTTGTACGCTCGGACGCAACAATATTAGAAATAATACTCGATTATCACCGTCCAAATCCAGTTGAGGACAAAGGCGAGAGCTCTGCTTGATTATCTGCCTTCACGGAACGGCGTGTCATGAGGAGGCGGTATGTGGTATTAGCATGTTCGACCTGAGTCAACTTGAAGGACGGTGCGTACAGTTTCGATGCAGCAGCGTTGACGATAGTTCTGTGCTTCGAGTCTTCGCAGCAATCGTAGCATACTGTATGTATTTGATGTCCAATCCCCACTGCCGCGATCCTGTCCGCTAGTGCTGTAGGGAACACTGGAAGGACGCGAAAATAGTTTCATCGTGGCGTACTACTAATGGCACGGGATTCAACTGCCTCAGGTAGAAATCTGGACGTTAATCGGCGCTCGTCAATGACATGCATCGCAATACATGTTGTCCAGCCAAATAGAATAATTCTAACATCACCGCCAATGCCACAGGAATAAAGGAGACTCATAGAAGGGCTCACAGTCCCCTATAGGCTTGATCTCTGCTACTATCGATCTAAATTTCGCCTCTCCAGCCGCTTCCAGTAATTCATGATTCCAGGTCGTTGATTATGTCAGGGTCACCAGCGATGACAAGTGGTGTGATATGGTTTGTCTCTTTCGTGTACTTGTTCGTAGACCGAAAAGCAAGTGCCCATGACGCTGATCCCGTAAACATTGCGGACAGGGGGGCTTGGCCTATCCAGATCCCGGATTCCGTCTCGTGTCTTCTCCACGCCTTCCGATGTCTTGCAGGTGCACGTGAGGCTTGACCACGATAAAAAGCACGGGCACTTGCACTTTTCCCTTTGGCATGCTACGTACATAACGGATCTATAGATCTCGGAATGACGGGCCCTTTGTATTGCCGGAGCGACTTGATCATGTTTCATGTGAATAACCGATCGGTTAAGAGACACAAGGCCCATGATATTCACTCTGGTCGTTAGTGTAGCGGTTGACCATGAACTGCTCGAGGATAGTGGCTCCCCAAAGGATATCTAAGACGCTGGTCAGAGAGCGCATGATCTCTAGATTAGGGACATACTTGTGACCTGCACCCCGCTAACAAACCAAATCTGCTAAAAACCTACCGATCCCGCAGAAGCTTTGAAAGCCAAGGACGGCGAGTGTTCGGTTAACATCGCCTGGGTCTGTGGATGCGCGTTGGTGTCGATGGGGAATACTAAAGTTCCTGAAGATGGGTGTTGATTATCGTAGTCGATCTGACATTATGGGCTCGACGTGATTCTGGTGCTGCGAAAAAGCTCCAGTGAGGCGGGGTGAGGCGGATGGTGGTAGCGCGTGCAGGGTGTTGGAGGGAAGATAGGGGAGGTGTGGATATGACTCCAACAGGGCCAAGACCACCCACGGTGTCACATGCAGTGGCGATGCACCGCGAGAGATCCCTTAGACATTGCAATCTTCTTCACAACCTCAACTGCGATGGCCAGAGACCCAACGTTGTTGACATCAACGACACCGACGGCCATCTCTCCAGTACAAGTTCCTATCGGCCATGTGTAAGTCATGTTCAACGTCATTGGGAGCTCTGTCAGGCTCACTCCCTATAGGCAGCTACGGGATCTCATTATCTGTCCACGAGAGCGAGGCGTTGTGAACTACGTACAGCGTCGGTCAATTGAGGAACATGACATGAACGCTCCTCAGACGGTATGAGACTGATGTGTTAGTAGTGCCACACTTTGACTCAATTGTTACATTGTAGCCGCCACGTACCCTCGCTAAGCTCACTTTTGCCCCCAACACCCTTACTTCTCTCGCCGTCGAGGGATCCAATGACACGCTACTTGCGGCGGGCGGCCAAGATGCCGAAGTGCACCTGTCGCATCATACGCCATCGGGCTCTGGTTCTCGTCACCGGACAAGTCTGGTCTGGCAGCATGAATACCCCATGAACGGATCAATCAACAATTCTGTGCTACTCACGTCATTAACTCTGACGCGGTCCAACCAGACCAGCGTCGAGCCGAGAGTCGGTATCAGCAATAATGATTGCACAGTCAAGTTCTACGACGTTCCACTTCGAGCACAAAACAAAACAGTCCTTGATCAGGTGGGGAGTCTGCGACTCGATGTTCCAGTTAATCATTGTTGGTGCCCCTTTCTCGACTATTTCACGATCACATTCATATCGTATCGTTTTTAGCCTCAATATCGCCGGATGGCCGAACACTGTTGTCAGTGGGCGATTCTTCCAAAGTCTATCTTTATCAGATAACAGGTGGCGCCCGCATAAGCTTCTCCTTAATATCAACACTTGCTCTACCCCCTCCCGACGTCTCCCCATTCACTTACCCTTCATCGTCCCTCGCCGCATCATTCTCCACAGCTTTCTCCTCTGATGGTTCAAAATACGCGGTGGCGTCGCAGGAAGGTGTGCTAGTGGTGTGGGACGTGCGGAGCACGAAGCCACTGAAGGTCTTTCAAACAGACAAGACGCGGCTTCCAGGCACAAGTACAAATGGCGGTGCGACAGGGTGGCTGTCAGACGACTTTTGGGATTGGACGAGGGGCAGTGGGCGGGCACCGGGATGGAGTGTGCGTAATGTCAAGTTTGGTGGATCAGCAAAGGAAGTGATGACCTTTACGGAGGTTTGTACCCACCAACTCTCAGTAGCACAATGTTAACCCTCCTATCAGCACTCGTCCCTCCTGCATGTCGTGGACGCACGGACGTTTGAGACAGAGGAGATTGTAAAGGTTCCTACCGTGCGCGGATGCACACAGTCACCAGCACCGGTGCCAGAACCCCTCCCTTCCCCACCGATGTCCCCTCACCCCAACCACCGCATGATATCCCCGCTCCCCATGCTCACAGGGCGACACGTTATGTCTCCATCACCATCACCGCCTCCTCCACGACGGCACGTCGCAAGCCCCCGGCGCGCATCACAGCTCGCACAAGCACTCGGGGATACCTTCCGCGTGGGCTCGCCGTACGCATACTCGCCCCCAAGCTCGATCTCAGATTCTACATGGCGTGCTCTACGCATGAGCGCGCCTGTCTCCGGACCCGGGCCTTCAGGCGATACCCCCGAAGGGGAAGATGGGAGGTATGATTATGGAGACGTGCTAGTGATCCCACCGTTGGGCGATCGGGACGTCGAGGCGGATGTGCAGGCACTCTTGGGGAGTCATGGGATCCGTGCACGTACACACACATATACACCTGCACGTCGTGCGCGTACCCGATTGCTTGCTAGTCAGCAGTATCATAATGTTCCGGAGGAGGGGGAACATGAGGAAGATGATCGGGATCCGAATACTGGTTCGGTGCATGCGGATTATGATTATGTGCCTGTGCCTAGCCCGAGGCATCGTCCTAGCCTGGGGACTGTGGGTGCAGGAAGACGAGAGGAGGATGCGATGGAGGTGGACGAGCTGGAGGAGGAACGGGATTGTGTGCCGTCGCATACACCGTCCCGCTCGTCGTCGCCAAGCCCCCCGACGCATGTTCCTGCGCATGGCCATGGATCACCAGCAGTGGAAAGGGTAGGATCACCTGCGAGGAGTGTGGGCTCGAGGGAAAGGAGCAGGTCGGTAGTACCCCCAGAGGTGAGGTATGATGATGATGATTTGGACTTGGCGGGGACATGCTTTGATCCGAGCGGTGGGTTTGTGTACGTTGGTTCGACGGCAGGCGTGGTGGAGTATAGCGTGAGGGGTGCGGAGAAGAGGTGGTGGTTGGAGAGTGAGTGGTTGTGAGTTACGTTTGTTTTTTTCGTGAAGTACACTTTCTCGTCTGGGTTTCATTTCATGCTATGGTCTTTGCTTGTGTCCTGTATCTGATTCCTCTTCGTCTGTATTTCTGCTTGCTCTCTGGTGTCATGTACATGTCGCTACATGCATGTGTACTTTCTGCATTGTACAAGTACCGCATCACATTCCGTTTGTCGCTTATGGTTGTACTCTTAGTTTATATCTTACTGCTACGACAATTCATGACCGTATGCCAACTTGCCAAATCTCTTTTCCAGTCGGAATGCTAGGCATCGAATTCAAAACAACAACCGAGAAACAAAGAAGAACTTTGACTGGACCCAGATGACGATACATACACGTTGTTTGGGCTCGTGTTGTGTGCGGTGTGAGTCATTTGTAGCCATCGGCAGCATCGGCGGGTGGTGTGGGTGTCATTTCTGTCGATATTGATGGAATGGGAGTGAACCGGGACCTGTACTTTTGGAGGCCATGCATATGCATGTCGCCGATGTGTTTGGTAGCCATGGGAATGAATGGGTGGAGTGTGGCAGTTTGTTGAAGGAGGGTGTGGGTGTGGGGAGGGTGTGTCAGCGTCAGCGTGGCGAGGCAGTGTGCGTCATTCTGGTACTACGTAGTTTGAATGATAACGAATGAAGAAATACGTTAGCAAATGAAAAGAGTGTAAAAGAACAGAACATTCAGATGTCAAAGCAAGAATGCGGTTTGGGCGTGGGTTGCCGACACGTGAACTGCGTCCAGCACTCACATGACTTATTCAAGTTGTTTCTTGAATTGGTACATACTTACAGTACTACCGGTTACCGGTTAAGCTTTTAAGAGTTAAACTCAGCAACTTCTCATATAACTGACTTTTCAGTGTATTTTTATCATTACATTGACATCCTTTATGAATTTCTCACATCCCCTCCTCAAGCCCCGGCCCAAGGCGCCTGAGCCCGCTGCAAGCCGTCCTCAGGGAAAGTGGGGCTGGAATTGTCTGAAGATGGGCATCGGACATGTGAGGAACGATGTTAAATTTGAGAAAGAATAGAATACGACAAAATAGCGAAACCCCAAAGAAAGGGGTTTTCTCAACCTACTACTAATAATAAATAGGAGTTATGTCAGGCCGTCCAGCGTGAACGGCCTGTGTCCGTATAGGGTTACGGTGTACACGCGGTGCTATTCAAGGCTGTGTCCGTAATGCGTTGCGGCGAGCATGCGGTGTGGTCGCGTAGTGTCGTCCGAAACGTCACCATTGGACTCGGACTTGTGTAAACCGACTTTAAACTCGATAAACTACTGGTAGATAAACTTGGGGGTGTGGTAAAAAAAAATACCCGTCCTTTCCGCAACCCTCAGGCTAGCGTAATTACTGATCGTGATATTGAACATCCTCAACTTCCAACTTCCACTCAACTTCCCCGTTGCCCTTGACTCGCACTTATAATGTATCCTTACTGATACAAGTATGCTAGGATTATGCCTTTCTCCACCGACGCGAACTGGCCGCAAGGCTTACTCGACATCTTCAATGTCAGTCGTAACCAAAACGCGCCACTCGAATCTCGTTATTATGGCCCGTACGACCGGCTCTTCAACTACGCTGTGGTTGAAGGGTCCTTCACCTTCTTCCTTGCCCCGCAGACTGCCCCCGATGAAACTTCTGCGCGTGATGCCGTAGACTTTGTTGTCATTACGGTGGTTTTGAATCACGAGCAGAAACCGGTTCTCATCGCAGGGATTAAAGACGACAGATGGGCGAACGAACCTGATAAACGCCAGAGGGCGGACACCCAGATGCGCCAGCGGTACGATCAGATGCTACCCAATTAGCCCATTCCTCACCTATATGGTTTGAGCCTGCTGGGAACTTCCCTTCGCGTTTATTGTGGCGATAAGGTTACAGGCGAAATTACACCTCACTTTGTCGGCCGCCCCAATGCGGATCGTATTTTGCCACCCGACTTCTTGGGGGGGCAGTGGGATTTAGACATATTGTCCCTGGACGGATTGAAAAAGATGCAGGAAATTGTTACGTATATCAAGGCGGAAGCCGCCAAGTGGAGGGTGTCTTTCGACATTGGTGTGTTCGTGAGTTTATTGTCCCTGAATGAAGCTGTCCTCAATTTTTGCTTACTCCGTTCTTGATGGTGTAAATTCCATCGGCTTCTGTTAGTGCGTGCGATGAAAGGTAAGATGGCCAGAGAAGTCGATAGATCTTCAACGACGGGGAGTGATACATGAAAATCCGTGGTGCTTGCCTACCTGCTCCCAGCTTAAGCATGAGACCGACTCGGATAACAGGCCGACAGACCGAACTTACTCAGGAGGACTAGAGCTGTGGTGTTGACCAGCGTGACTTTCCTCCAAGGTGCCAGATCCTGCCTACTAAGATAGGCGGCACTGATGCGTTTCTGCCGGCGGGTAGGAAGGCAAGATCTCCTTCTGGCTGACCTCTCAGTGCAATTGGTATAAGCTGGCGGATCTACTTCGCTTCAATCAAGTTCAACTTCATCCGATGTCATGCATTCAGAAGCTACGATCACGTGGCACGTGAGGGACTTCTACAGACTCAGAGTCGTGTACTTCAAAGTTCACCTTGAAAATGCCGCGACTCGGTACTTTCGAAGCTGCGGTGGCGGTAAACGGTCTGGACCTCCCAGAATACTGTGTTCAGACTGACCATGCAACGAATACTGTGACTTGCTGGATACCATCTGAGGCGGGCAAGGTGTGTCATGACAGGGATTATGTCGTCCACCTCACTTTATGACCTCATTCTCTTCTAAGGAGTTCAAGGTGAAATGCAAAAATGTCGAGGCCATCACGATCAATTCCAATCTAAAGCTCGCTGGTTTCTTGAAAGTTGATGGTAAGGAGGGTGGATCGGCATGGTCAGCGGGAATGAAAGGGGAAAGTCTCTGTGTGTATGAAGTGATGACTTCAGCCACTACTTCGAGAAACATCATGTTCTCTTCTATCGAGTTAACAGGCAAGTGAAGTGCTATACACCTCAAACGATTGACACTTATCGCTGGCAGACGACGATGCGTTTCTGAATGCCGAACGCTCGAAAGACTTGGGCGACATCACCCTGACAATGCAACTGGTTGCTTGCACAGAGCTTCGTGTCCGTGCTAATGACGAAATACCCGACCTGGATGGCAAACTCCACGAACGTTCAAAGAAAGCAATGGCCCATCGCGTAAAGTAAGTTAATGAGTTACCCGCGAATCTATATATCAAATCGTGTTCTTTCTCACAGGTTCGGTGAAAAGAAAGTGCACGCACCAAGGAAGCAAATGATGGCCAGACCAGTCCAAATGCTAGCGACTTTCGTCTTCAAGTATCGATCCATTGGTAGGCCTACAGCTATGTTTGCGTCTGACCTCTTCTTCACTAGCCTTGTCTAGATATCCTCAGAGCAGATGGCATTGCACCCCCAGAACCAGCAGTCCAAAAATCGAGTGGAACCAAGAGGAAGGCCAGTGGCGATGAAGTTGAAGTGTGTGAGGAAGCCGATGATGAAAAGGAATTGAAGGTTCTGCAGGTATGTTCTACTATGGTTGCCAGTTATCTTGACCCATTGTTGTTCACGGTTTTGTTAGGCAAAAGTAAATGAACTGCAAAAAAGAATTCAGACCAAAGAGGCAAAATCCAAGCCTAAGAAGAAGAAGAAGGAGAATCGCCCAGTGGTGATTCCTGATGAGATTCTGGACCTAACTCTATGAGTACTCGCTTCGCTTCTACCTGGCCCATTCCCAAGGAACATTCGCGATAATAGTAATACGTAACAGGCATCCCCTAAGCCCTATAGTGCATAATGATACTGAGTCTGTTCAAAACTGTTGTATTTATAAAGATGAATATTCTTAATGCCTTGTGGATCGCCCCTCTGCAAAGATAACGATCCGCAGGCATTTCTGAGTGTTGATGATCTTTATGTAGCCCAGTGGCTTCTAGCAAACAACAAACAAATTTGGTGCCGGACCATGATCAGGTTCATTCTAGTTCAGGTGAGCTCTACGGAATGAGGCAACAGCGCCATTTCTTTAACACACCCAAAGAATCGACAAGGTAAAACCCGATTGTCGAAATGGTATGTTCCATATGACGATGACGAGAAGGTATGTATTAACCCGATTACGAACAGATACCCCTAACAAATATTCACTGCTAGGTTCGGCTTCGCGGGGAGGTTCATAGGCTGGTAGCTCCTCGAGATCAGAAGTATCAGTCAAACTTCGTAGAGGTATGTGCTCTGTAGAATGTATAGATCTAAAGGAGACTCAACCTGTGGCGCAGTTCCGGAATTATAAGATTGTCTATCGACGTTATGCCGGACTCTTCTTTTGCCTCTGCGTGGATGCAAATGATAACGAGTTGGCGTACTTGGAAGCTATTCATCTCTTTGTGGAGATTCTGGGTACGTTTCCGCCTGTTCCATGCATCAAGCTCGTACAACTCGGTTCCCTTCAGACTCTTTCTTCGACAACGTGTGCGAATTAGATCTCGTCTTCAACTTCTATAAGGTATGTGTATGTGTCTTTGAACATATGCGTGCCCCCCACACTTGGCGCCCTCGCACAGGTTTACGCGATCCTCGACGAGATCTTTCTTGCGGGGGAAATCGAAGAGACAAGCAAAGATGTTGTGTTGTCTCGGTTGGAGGAACTGGAGAAGCTTGAATGATTTGATGACAGTCAGACAGCGTGTACATTCTACCCATGGGTTCCCTCGTTCCACGATTTTGGCTTACCGAATATCACAATATATCCGATTAATTCTGGCATCGCTTAACATTTCTTCCGTAATCTTCGTGACTTCGGATTCAGCGGCAGACTGACCCCTGGGTAGATGACATCCCTCGACGCTCAGCGCTCAGCGCTCAGCACACAAGTCCTCGTACTCTTCCGAATGGAGTTTGAGCATATTTATGGAAAGTGTTCACCCTCGAACTGGCCAACGAAGGTAACGTCCGACAGCTATCTGGTCAATTTATATTCCTGTTTTGAACTCAACATTCTTTTCTTTCACATGATTCCGTTGTTCTTTTCACGTTGGGTTCTGCATTGTCACAATGCAACCTTTAACAGTGATCTCGTGTGCATCATATCAGCGCGCTTGTGCCCCTAGTTCAGTACAACGTGCCGTATGAGTTCCCCTCTGACCGTGGAGCTCCATTCTTAGGGTATAGATTGGAATCCAGATATGGCCATTGGACATCGCGGCACCAATTGGCCAAAGCCCCCCACAGTCCAGTCCTGGCCTCACCAAGGCACGAATCGCGCATTCATCATGGTTGATCTCTCGAAGTTGGCAGATGGCTACCTGTGCCCACCACCCTGCACGTTTGTGTGGATCCTTGCTAGAGTCCGCTTAATATGCAGTGACATTACCTATCATATCGGAGAGAGTGGCTGGCGCCTGTTGCTAGCGATGTATTGTATCTTAAGTTTTGCCCACAATTCCACACGACACCGAAAGCCTGTGCTGCTACGATTTAGAATACTATTGAGTACTGGCGACAAACTGAATACTTCCTCTCCCCCCGTGCCCGACCATTGTCCATACACGCATGTCGGGTTTCCCGACGTTCTGTCTGCCTCCTTGGTGTCTACGCCTGAGTGGTTATCACGGTACTAGTATTATCAATGGGGCAATGGGGCAATGGGGACATGTAGGTGACAACCTCCAGTACCCCAGGGACTTGCCGTTGACTAGTTATTTTTGCGAAAGTAGGGTAAAGGCTGAAACTCGAATGACAAATTCGTGTGGCAAATCCTGCCTTGAGTATGTCCACCGAAGCTTGGGTGTCAACAGATGGCCAGAACCAGAACCTCGTTACATAGCGCCATCCGCACTCAAGATAAGATCAGGTTTCTTTGTCGTCACTCTGGAAATGGTTCCGAAAAAAGGGCGAGGCGACAGACGGCGAAGATACGCGATTAATGGGAAGTGAAACCTGAAACTGGACGATCTGATGAAGAACTGATATCATATTCGGCTAGGAGAATATTATCACCAACGCAGGGCACAGTCCGAACCCACAGGGATACACGCTTCGATCATGTCATGCGAAGCACCAGCCCACACGCCGGAAATAAAATCTTGCCGATCGCTGGGGTTTCATTTCGTATCACAGATAAGTCATATAGTGAGCGTTATTTGAACGGTGATTTGATGCCAGTGCATCCATCAATCAAACCTGTATACTGGTTCAACAGATCCACATCAGTACCACTGCGGTTTCACATATAATCTTCAGACATACCGCATGCCCCACTACTAGGTTTTGTGGCAAAGATGACCTCACTCAACGCTTCACCTTCCAAGCCTCTATATGGCCCATATGTATCTTTGATCTTCGTAATGAACTGTTCGACTTCGTCCTCGGCAACTAGTGATACCGTGTAGCCACCCCATCCGGCACCTGAAGGAACAATTGGTTGATCTATATCCAGAATATTGATGGCAAAACTTGGAGTACGAGCCTGTAAGCCTACTACCATAAGCCCCTGCCTCCCTGGCCAGCCGTGTAAGCTCGTTCAGCTCAGGGCAGGAACATTCGAAGACTTGTGCGCAGCTAGTCTGAGATTCGTTCATCAGACGTCCTAGACTTTGAAGAGTTGTGCCATCACCAGCCTCGTTCTGCGAAGATGATGTGGCATCCAAACATATCTGTCGGAATTCCAGGACCCGGAGTGCTTCAGTAAACACATGTTTAGCGCGTTTGTACAGTTGGAAATGGGTAGCTTCGACTAATCGGGTTGTGAAGAGAAAGACATAGATACAGGCGTCTAGTAAACTCACCTTCAACCCATGACAGATATACTTGGCGAAATACGTCCTCTGGTAGACCAGATGATTCGATCATTTCCTCCATCGTCACTCCCAATTCTTCATTATCCGCTCGTCCCTTTGGTTTCAAGACCTCCACCTCGTTTACCATCCTTTCGAGAGCCTTTCTCAGCTCATTCACGTCTAGCTCTTCACCTTCCTTCTCCCCAACCAACCTCCCGAGAACTTCCCGTAGTGTGACCCTCTCTTTCTCAGCAACTTGCACGCCCAAAAGTTTCGCCAATACCCGCGCTCCAACAAGTGTCTCTACGACCCGGAGATTGTACCTCTGTTTTGCGGTTGCTGCTTTATCGGACACAACACGAGAGCCAGCACAGACGAATACTGAACGAGGAGGAAGGCGGGTTGGGGATGCTTTCAAGGATGGGTAGAAGGTTATGTACAAAGCCGAGGTGGCATTGGATATAACAGATGCGGCTTGATCCATTCTATTGTTTCAAGCGACTGTCAGCATGGGAAGCTTCGACTCATGAGTAGTATTCACCCTCCGTTGTTCACACCTAAAGCGTTGAAAAAATCAAATTTGGTCAGTACAAACATGCTGGGAAGACAATTGGAGAACTTGCCAACGTGTTTTTCATTATCCAAGACCATATTCACCAGATCGCCCTTGGTCAGTCGGTGCGTGCCGCTAGCATTTATCTGGTCCAGCTGATAGTATTGTCCATGATGTCGGCAGGTGCTCAGGCAAATGATTGGCATACCTTTCCATTGACGGCTAGGAAAGCCAGGGTGCTTGCTACGATCATCGCTGAGCTGGAAGACAATCCGGCACCTGGCGGAACTGTGCCCGTTACAAGTAGATCTACTGAAACAGGTTGATCAGTGTCCCCCGTTGTAGAGTCTGGTGAGAAATAATGGTCAAGAACGCCCTATAGAACGACGCGTTCATAGACAGATTACGACGACAAACAAAACAAAGGACAGACATAATATCCAGCCTTCAAATAGCTATCCCACCTCAAGTCCTTGGTATTGATATCGAGATGCCAAACCCCGGCATGCACGTCGTCCTCATCCGGCTTGGGTGCTCCATATTTCTTGGTAGGCGCGAAAGCCTGCCGAGTGTATGCTGAGTGTAGATTTTCTGCCACTACCGATCCAGGCGCATCGTGGGGATCGGACGTAGTATGGAGAGACGATACGGGACGAGGAGAACATGCGATGAGTATATCGCGTTCTATCGCGGCTGGAAGGACTCCAAAAAGCGCATAATCGATATGTTCACCTGGGGTAAATCAATAATAAATTAGGCAGATTCGCTGATAAACGTATACCTATCAAGCTATTGACCACGTCAGCGCGCCCATCCCACAAACTCTAAGATCTGAAACTCACTTGACACGCCCTGGTGCTCTCGTGATGTATGCAGGCTTCCTTCCGAACCTCTTCTCAAACTCCTCGGCGAGATCGTCCCATCGGGCTGCATGACTTAGTGATGTGCCTAGATTGGAGTACAAGTCCGTCAGATTTGAATACACAGGAATAGGCTGTTCAGAAGTCATCGAAAAAGGAGGTTAATGAGTGTATTAGCTTCAGGATGTGACGAAAAACTGCCAGTGTGCAATATTTCTTGTGGTGAGTCCATGTGATCGCTGATCAACATATTTGTCTTCCAAATTGTCACTTGCTGAAAATCTCAACAGAAAGCAAATTTCAAAGCTCGGTTCCATCCCTCTTGGCACGACATTTCTAGATGTAAGACATCCACGAACTTTGGAAAGAAAAATGTATGTACATGGCTTGTTTAGCGGCCTATTTGCTCTTCCTGGGCGGCAACCTTCGGCGTATCGTCGGAAACATGGTGTAACTTGAGTGTAACTTTGCTCTAGTTAAGCAAGTACGACCCGAGCCCTGGTACATGATAAGCGAACCCTGACTTTGTCTGATGCCGTAGTGACGCGTACTGTGTGGCAACGGCTCCAAGTCAACCTACATGTATGCTGTTTACTACAGATCGTTCCCGCGAATCACCAGTCTCCGCGAATTTCTGCAATTCCAGGTACACATACTGTCTGGCTCTTTTGAATTACATATTGATGTGTTCTCATTAGCCGACTAAATTATCTCTTCTGCTGTGATGGGGTCCTAGGGGTCCACATAAACGCTTGCCAGATCGTAGATTCATAGAGATGCATATGTCATATGTCAACGACTCAACTGCCATCACCCATAGCCGACAAGGTGAGCTTGATCTATACTGAAATGTTCAAATTTATGACTGTCAACCCCAGTGTATACATTTTTTGCTCCCCTGGTTATAACCTCTCCCGCATGCCGGCACGCTGGGAATCACATACTGGCCTACGCATTCTGAACCACCATGTTATAGGCTCGGGACTGAATGCACACTTGAATGTGAAGTAGACTTTGATGTGCCCTTAACTTAATTAAACTTTAATGAACTGTACGTATCAAAGATGTCAAGACTCAAGAGCTAACCTAATTATTCTGCGCATCAAAGCAGACGGATAGCTGTTACTCACCAGCTGATGACAGCTTTCTCTAAGTAGCTTTATTCTCAATAAGGCTCGACATATGAAGATCTCTGGCTTTGTTAGTGTTTAGTACTTGCTCAGTGAGTATAATTTCAGTCTACTGAATATTGCTGGACATCGACCAGCGAGGCTTCGTTGTTTCTATGCCAAGACGGTACACAGACTACATACAAATTAATATGGAATTCGGAATGAAAATTCGCGGGAACTTTGTTCCGAGCCGAAGGGCCGAGCCATGTACCAGGATCATGGCCAGCGCCAAATTCTACCCAATTGGAAATACATACATACACTTCGTTCCGGACTTCCAAGACTCCAACGAAACCTATTCCCATGTTCGCGTGCTTATTCGACAGCTACTTGGAGCGGCAAGATCTAATCGAGCTCACAAACTTCATCAAGTTTCTAAGAGGCATTGAACTCTGTCGCACAAGGAACGTCTCTCGATCTGCAGTTGCCTATCAGAACGATTAGTCTCTCCTGAAAAAGGCACGTTCGCACTGCCAAATGTTAGCCCAGTATGGCCCAGTATCTAATGTCATCAGGAAAGCAAAGTATCACTCACTTGGCACTTGCTTGGCACAGCATGGCACACGATCATAGCAGGCTTGAAATGCCTTGTCCCATAAGTATGCTGCCGTCCTGACAGAAAACTCGGATCATTCTTGCTTCATTTCAATGGAACGACACCGCGGAATTTTAGGACCGCCATCGTCGAGCACGCTTGCCTACAGAGAATGTCAACAAGAGTGCAGTCACGGTAACCCCTAATGGCAAGGTATGCCGTAAACCCCTCGATTTTGTGATTACATAGGTTCTCGACTTTTGGGGTTTGATCAAATGGCGTCCATAACAATATTAGACTCTGTCGCGTTCAGCACCCGCTGCAGAGTTTCCACTGTCAAGTCCCTCCCTGCAGAGTTCTATACCCCTTTTCTCTCCCATGTTGCCCCAAATCGACAGTCTCGTCCGAGTACTATGTACAACTATCAGCCTTGGTGCCGACGCTAACCGATTAACGTCTAATTCAATCACCCGTTAACAATCTCTTACCGGTAGAATTCACCCCCGGAATTATATCCCTGCGGGAAAGGAACACAGATACATCCCCACTCAGTTCACCTTCACGGCTCGTTCACCGATTGATCGCCAACATGCAACTGCCTTAATCGAGGGAAAGGAGCTTGCACGAGCCCTTCGGTATGACGCTACAGTGACAGCAGACAGGGGGCAGCTTATGGACCACAAAGATCAAAGGTCTTCAAGAATTCTCGCACGGCCGGCAGCACAGCGGGCTGGCATATGATTTCCATGGGCGCGCAATCTCAAGACTTGATCTTCAAGGGAAGATAAACCAAATTGGCGTTACTTGATAGGTGTCATTGACTCGAGCCTGAGATACACACAGGCTGTCACCTCTTATAACCCCGGAGATTTGGTTCCCCTGAAATTACCTGTATATGCGTAAGGAAATGACTTTCCTTTTCCTTCATTTATCATTAATATGAAACAGCGGCTTAATATTGTCCGGAAATTGGGCTGCGATAACTTGATACGTTAGTAAATTCCTGTTTCAGATGTTCTGTGGTTTACATGATACTCGATTATGTTCTTTCGCAATCTGTAGAAGTGGAGACCTCGATTCTGCGTGAAATCTACAGTGAACTCCTTGTCTATTTTGGAGAGCTGGCATTCCGGAAAGCCCGGGCCCGAGGTTTTGTATACCATACTGGTCGGTATATCCGCAAAGCTGTTCTTCGACTCGCTCGAGAGTATTCTCGAAGGCACGTATCTTGTTGCCAGAGAGCAAATATTTCTGCTAATCGTTGCACGAATTAGATGACCCTTGTCATTACCCGTACTATGCCGATGGTCCTTCTATTTTGTGCTTGAGCTGGACGAACCAGAGGTGAGTACTCCGGTTTGACAGACTGTCCAAATCGTGTCGGCTGGGTTCAGATTAGGCTTCGCGTCAGGCCCAGAACCCCTCCTCAGTGCTATTAATCAACACGTATGTGTGTTCCTATAGGAATTCTCCATCTCGATATATTAATTGCTCCCGTGTGATAGACGTCGGCATCAAACCCTTTTCACTTCTTACATTTACGCAGATCATCGTGTACAAGTTACTGGATTCCTGGGGATATGGCGGCTTACACCGAGAAAGTATCCCCTTTGTTATCTCGAGAAGCGCTACATCTTCAAGCGTGCAATGTGGACCCACCTTTCGGAGGGCTTGCGGAATGGGTGATGTCCAAGGCCGGCCTGTTCTTTTGGTGCTTGTTAACATGAGCCAACTGCGCATGACACGTGGGATCTATTTCGCTTATAGTATTGGACCCTCTCATGCATAGGTTTAAACTACTCTCAGCCGACAACCCACAGGCGGAAGGAGACTCGCACGCGGCGATCGCTACTACTGTTGGGGAGCAGGGTGTCCCCGTACTTCCTGGGACAGTCTAGCCCAAAGGAAGAAAGATGGCATATCCAAGCTTCTCTTAGTCTAACCCCTAAGAAAGGTGTGTAGGAGGCAGTTAAGAGGCTTCGGGAAGCTGCCCGAGTATGCAAGACCTACCCAATGCACCCGAGGATGACGATACATCTTTTTGGGCGAGTATTTGCTTTGATCTACCTCCTCGTGGTCACCGATCGTGACATGTACTGACATATATATGTCAAATATCATGACGTCGACGAATTCGTTCTTCTATGTCTGTGACCTTTACCCTCTCCGGAAGCGTTTAAAGTCCTGCGATCCTGCGATCATGCGGATGATCGTGATTAGGATCATCTATTTTTTGTAGTCCCGTGGCTTCAATTTAGAACTCAAAAATATATAAAGACAAAGACTTATCAATCGCTCCACAACGAATAAGTCCCAAACCCAATTGACAATCACAGTTACGCATCGCATCTGTGAGTCTAGCTGCGTCATCATCCCTTTGTGTCCTGATGCGAAGTAATCCCAAAAAAGAAGAATGGCCCGATCTGTTGAACTGCTCCCTGTGAACAGCTGCGTTCAAGTCAACTGCGATCAGTGTGGTAAAATAACCTGGCGTGTAAGTCATATCTCGACATGCAACCCACTTTCAATCCCTTCATTATTATGACTCGCACTTGATCGGACGTGCTGAATCTCTGTTCGTCTCAGGGATGTGGGCAACACGTCGAGTCGGTAAGTCCCCCAGTTCTCGCGCTCCAGCCGTGGATGTCATCACCCTGTATCAATCATGCCACGCGAGTTGACGTGCCGGTTGTTGTTGTTATGTCATGAGAAGGGGTTGCAATTGGTGCGGCTTTGACACCCTGGGGGATTGAAGATGGCCATCCCGCGTAGAGTGAGGATCTGATTGGACTGTATTTTTACAGGTGATGAAAGATGTCAACGAAGAGGACAAGTGTGTCTGTCCTCGATAAAGATTTCGGTTGTGTAGGGCCAAATTGATAAATGAGATCCGATCTGGGTGTCTGGGGGTCGTTAGAGGAAACCTCATGATCTTCAAGACTTTGGAGTGACTTACATAAATAACTCAAAAGTGCTCAAGTACTTAACGTTCTCAACTACACATTCTAGACTTACTTTCTTTCTAACTCTGTCTTCATGAAGCCTCACTCAAAATGATGACACCTGAAGATTCCTCATCATCTCAGTGTGCCCCGTCAATCAGTCCATACGATCCACCAGGGGAGGTCCTCACAACAGACCAGCTAGAAACTTATATGGGTGAGGGGGGGCCCATGTTGAACAACTACACCCGTCATTCCAGGATCGGTGGTGGACAGCATGGCGAGGTCTATCTGTGTTACAAGATCAACACACGTCATTCTCCAGGTCATCCAGAGCGACGAATGGCTGTCGTCAGTCAAGTTTTCGTTCTGTGCTACCACTTTCACGCTCAATCATCTTTAGGCTATGAAATCGGTGAGAAGGGATAACCCTCGAGCTGAGCAGTTCAAGCGTTTGAGGCAGCAACGACTCCCGACTTCGGCCCACACGCCTATCTCTGATAGGCTGAACACCACGGAAGCCAAAATTCGGAAGGAAATCGCCATTATGAAAAAATGTCGTCATCCACATGTTGTAAGACTGTTCGAAGTTATCGACGATAGAATGAAGGACAAAATTTACATGGGTGAGTCGATCATTCCACACGCATCTACCTCGAGGCTCGTCGGGTATCGAATGTCTAGTGGCCCGCTCACTGGATGTTGCCCCGCGTGGTAGCTACGATATTCTTATAGACAACTTTTTAACATGTGGCGCTTACTGTTTTCTTCGATCAGTGATGGAGTACCTAGAGGGCGGTGAAGTAAACTGGAGGAATCAAAACGAGGAACCTATCTTGAAGGTAGAACAGACAAGGCGCATCATCCGGGATGCAGTCCTCGGACTCGAATATCGTACGTCTCCTCCAACGTCATCGTTGTAGTACTTCTTTGAACCCCGCGATGCAGTCCATCATCAAGGCATCATCCATCGTGATATCAAGCCCGCCAATCTTTTGTGGACGAAGGATCGTAGCCACGTGAAAATCGCTGACTTCGGTGTTTCTCATTTCTCGTATGCACAGCGGCTCGCTGCTGCCGGGAAAGACGGGGTATCATCGGATGATCCCGAGGACCCCATCCTTCTCGATGATTCTGATCTTACCAGGAGAGCAGGCACGCCCTCGTTTTTGGCTCCAGAAATTGTCTACGAACATACGTATGAAGCAGAGCCCACATCATCGAGCCCTCCCTCTGAAGAAAGTTCTGGAACCCAAAGTCTTTCAATTCGCAAGCGTCCCCAGATAACAAAGGCCATTGATATTTGGGCGCTCGGCGTTACACTTTACTGCCTTCTTTTTGGCAAGACGCCATTTATCGCTGATCCAGCGACCCCAGCTAACGAGTGGAGCCTATATAACTCCATTTGCAATAACGATTGGACAGCTGATGAGACCATGGGCTCTGATCAAATTCCAACAGGCGAGCGGTACCCGGTTTCCGAAGACACTGAAGGGGGAATGGTATTACATCTTCTCGACCACTTTCTAGAAAAGGACGTGAAGCTTCGCATTACCCTAGAAGAGGTCAAAGTTCGTACCTCGTTTTTGTTTCTGATTTTTTAGTCTAACTGTATTTGTCTATCCCCCCTGCAGGAATCCCCCTGGTTCCTGCGTGACCTTCCAGAACCGGACAAATGGCTCAAGCTTACTTCGCCCACGAAAAAAATCGACGTCTCGGTTGACGAGACCTCGGATGCCATGTCTTCCGTGCACTTCCGGTGGAACTGGAGTGCAGCGATCACAAGACGGATCTCGTCCCTGTTTCGTCGCTCGCGGGACGACGATAGGGATGCACGTGGCCCTGTCAGTTCAGAGCCCCACATTCGTATTCGTAGCCACAAAACTGCCACCAGAGAGTCGCGGAGCCACCCGTCTGGCGGCAGCACCAAACGCGATAAAGGGAAGCAACGGGCCACTGTGGCCCCTTCCTCCACGTCTCATGGTTACAAAAGTTCACGTTCCAAGTCCACCGAGCCCAGGACGATACGGAGAAGAGAGCCTGCAAGTTCTAGCATGTCTGCTCTGCAAGAACCGGTCCATAGCAGACGGCGTGGGTCCACCACCGTTCTAGCGGAGAATAATGCAAGCGTATCATCCAGCCCAGCTACAAGCGATAAGCCCCGCTCCCGCTTCGCGTTTCTGAAGAATCCCATTTCACATTGGCGACCGAGCAAATACTCGTCGCAGGGTCCATCGCCTACATCTACCACTACCCCATCATCTTTTGCAGAACGGGGCACGGTTCAGCGAGCTCATACGAGCACACAAGCTAGCCGAGGCAAAGTCACCAGACGGAGCGAGGAAGCACTTCGGCATAGCCGGTATGACCCATCCGACGAGGGTGGAGCGTTGACAGTCGATAGGAGAGCATCCAGTTGGGGACAGGGCGATCAGCCGATAGAGTTTGCAGAGGTCCTCAACTTCCAATCGATCCGGGATGAACGTGCCGAGCGGCCGTTGACGAGCGCTGGTCATAGTGGCCCACAGAGCGAGCAGTCATCGTCGTTCGCGCCAAGGACGCCATCTGGGCTATCGAATGTTGCAGCGACTTCCCCGCCGAAGGAGCATATGTTTGATGACGACCAGCAGTTTGGACGCGCTTGTTTTGATGAAGACTCGTCGACTATTGCTAGTGCGTATGGTAATGACGGGGAGTGGCATAATGGTAGTGACGTGGAGGAGGAGGAGGAGGAGGAGGAGGAGGAAGGTGATGATGACAGTGATGATCAAGATGATCATGCTGTGATGTTCTTGCCTAGACGGCGTCAAGAATCTGGGGTCTAAGCACCAGGACAGGATCGTGGTCGCGAGTTATTCATTTTTTGTTGTTTGTTTGTTTTTTAGATGGAATGGACTGTATGGACACTGGGACATCTTATATACCTCTCCTTTGCTTTTACCCGCCATTTTCTTACAATCTTGCCCGCTCACTGAATTCCATCTTGAGGGTAGTACAAGAGGCAGCCCAAAATTCATCTTTGTATTAGAGTAGTTCTTATTATCGTAGATGTGCGTGCACTGTAACAATAGTATCCAAACAGCATAAATATGAAGTATCGCGATTGGTGATCACGAGTAGGGTTCATTCGATTAAAACATGTCCCTCGTGGTCCTGCAGTTCTAACCCTCTATATTCCAACGCCCGTATACCTTTTATGAGCTCATATCGATGATGCTTGCACAAATCTATCACCGTTCCCCTGCATAGGAACTGAACTGCCTTGAGGGAAGCTCCAAATTTGATCTTGTTGGTAAGGACATCAAAGAGAATTTTAACGACTCTCCTGGGTGCCTGCACCTGCGAGCAATGTATCCCAAATACACGTATGGTAGCTGGCAAAGACAGTCCAAGTAAGTCACTCCAGCTCTGGACCGATATGTCAAGTCGCTGAAGATTTGGGCAGCTCTGAGAAACTGTCTCAAGCGTATTTGAAATCCCAGTACCCCCTTCGAAATATATCTGGATCACTTCTAGATTCTGACATGTACGCAGAACCAACTTCCAAGCTGCATTTCGGATCTCCGGACCAAAAAAGTGGATTGGGAAGATAGCATGAC
>QFEU01022293.1:0-38111 GCA_003316345.1 Tricholoma terreum
TGAATTACAAAGTATATATGCTATCTATCTATCACACCATTAAGCTGAAAAGCCCAGAAAAATTACTTTTTTTTTAGAAAAGGACCCCAGAGACCTTGTGACATATATAAAATACTTGTCGGCTGACATGGTAGCTATTAGTATTTAGCTCCCATGGCAGCATCCGATACCATCCGCTGCCAGCTACCGGAGCTGCCACTACTCTTAGTACTTTAATTACCCTAAAATGTATACTACTACCATTAGTTAGGTCAGGGGGTGACTAAAGTGAGAAGGGGCATGGGCAAAGGCAGAGGAGTGCCAGGAGACCTGTGCAGAAGGATGCCTGCCAGATAAGCACCTGCCGATGCATGTCACTGACAATTGCCAAACCCCCAGACTTAGAAAAGCAGCAAGCCCAGCAGAACAATGTGATTACACACTGAACAACAGCACAGATGTCCCATGTCTACAAGCAACTGCTCGTAGGGTGGATTGCAAGTGTGCACAACAGACAATGTCAACAGCAACACCACCAACAACACCTCAGGTGCTATAGCCACCAACGACAACACCCACTGCTGTGAGCTACTGCTTGTGGGGTGGTAGATCCTCTTCCCCACCCCTATGAAACAACATCCATGCCCACGAGCAACTGCTTGCAGGGTGGATTCCCTTCTGTGTCACAGGATGCAGGGGGCACCACTGCTGCCCCCTGGCCCTCCTTGTGTGCTATGACACCACACTGCATGCCATGACAGCACCATCATGAGCAATGGCTCATGGGGTTCCCAGCTCCGATAATCACTAGCTCCTGTACTCGAAGGAGGCTGCAATTGTGGTCCTTCCCAGATGCAGGAGCTGAATGATAAAATGGGAGGCAGTGGGTCTACCTGCACCTGTCTGATCTGTGGCTCGCAATCTGTGGATGCAGGTACAGGTACAGGTAAGTTCAAAATTACCCATGGGTTACCCATGCCACTATCTACCACCAGATGGCTACTCTTTATATAGTATGATATGTGACTCTGGCATATAAAATGGTCCATGGGGACACATAGGAGAAGGGGAGAGGGACCCAGAAAGCTTATAGGTTGACGCAGTGGAGAGCTGGACAATCCACGAAGCATGAAACTGGTCCAGAGATGTTTTGTGGGCTTTGAAGTCATTTCATGGACTTCAAAGGCAATTTGCAATATTTGAGAATGTTTATGACTTCAGAAATACACTCAAATGTGCGGGTGAGCTCATTGAGTAAGCTCCTGCATTTGTTTGTAGGTTCAAAGATGGTTTGTGAACTTTCAAGGCATTTCAGAAACCTTGAATGTATTTCATGGACTTTGAAAGTGTTTGTACAACCTCTCCAGGTGTCACCTTACAGTCCAATTTCTGAGGATAATAGCATAAGGGGCAACCAGTTTTAGTTCTGGTTTATCCCAATTAGGCAAAAAAAACTGGACTTAACTAGACCTTTAAACACTTGATCCACCTTTCAAGCACAATAGATGGAGGAGTTTGCAGATGCTTATTATGTGACTATCTCACTCTCTGGGTCCCCCAGCATTCCTGGTTGCCTGCCTGGATCTAGATAACACCCTTACATTCTATTATGGATCAAACAATAATTGTATCATGTGGGGCTTACCAATGATGGAAATTTCTATAAAAGGAAGGTATAAAAATAAATACCTATGAAAAATGTGTGGAGACCAAGGGCAGGGGAATATTTGTCTGATGGTGGGACAAAAATTTCAAGACATAAGACAAAGAACTGAGAGAGATATAAGAGAAAATTTGCTATTGGCCTGTATTGCAAATATTTGTAAATAAAGAAATAGTGACAAGTATAACCTTAATGTTTGGTATTCAGGCACAGTATAACCATGTGACAATAGTACTCTTGTTTGCAGAGATACAAGAAGAATTATATTAGTTAGAGGGAATTTGAATATAATGTACTGCTTGTGGGACAAACAAATACAAATATTCGACAACAACATCTGTGGGAAGGTAGTACAGGCTGGTGGCTCCCTGCTCATATAATTTTTATGTAAATCAGTCAACAAATGGCTAAGCTATTCGAGTTTCTTCTATTTTGATCAGTAAACCTTGACTGACTTTACTAACTGTGGGAAAATGACAATGTTGTTTGGGGCTCACTGAATTATTTCCTGTGACCAGGATGTAAGAATGAGTCTTATGTAAATATAAGGTCTCATAATTTCCAGTTCATTCCTATTTCATTCCCAATATTCCTCCCAGTTCTACCAGAAATGGAGCAAGAATATTCCCTAGGAATCTACCAGGAATGACCTGGTCCATTCCTGGTCATTCCTTACTATTATATTATAGTCAGAAAAATAAAGTCCTGCAGCAAGAATTGAACCATCAATCTTTGTATGCTTATTAATAACATACTATATATCTAAACCATTAGGCCACAAGGTCTTGTAAGGCAAATAGTCACTACTATGCTACATACCATTGGTGCACATGCTATGACAAAGCAGGTAGCCAGCTGCCAGCTCATCACCATCCCACCGGACACCAGAGAAGTCTCTTTGGTTCCCCCTTGCAAGGTCAACAGACCCCAGGCCATTGCCATGAGGTTGCCCTTACACTTGTTATATCTTGGTCTCATTAGCTTGCCCTCTTGTGACTAGTGATTTCTCATGCAAGTAGTGTGAGGTTACATCTGTCTGCCTTAGTCCAGCACACCACTGCTTGCATGCCAGTAACACTATGCACATGACCATTGGTCTTACACTCATCAGATTCTGAGTCATTCTCTGCTGTTTATGCAATGTAACACATCAAGCCACAAGGAAATAAATTTGTTATAACAATTCATACCTCTTTTGTGCTTTGTATACTGTCAGAAAACATATCACTAACTAGACCACATTGTACAGCAACCTTTTCTGCATATGCACAATTTTCAGACTTTTCTCCATTTCCATCACTATCTATAGCTTCTTCAATAACCATACCATGCTGTTGGAGTTCAAGCCATGATTGTTCTTTTATCTAAAAACAAGAACATTACTCAAGATAATGAATGATGTAATCAAAGCACATACTACAGTATTGTGTCCTGCATTGAATGCTTTCATAACTCTGCCTTCACATTGCTCATGTAGCATTTGTTCAAAAGATCTAGAAAAAAATGATGACACCAGATTGACTGGCCAATGAAGTGGAACCAGATTGATCATCTATCCCAGTTGTCAAACCAGAAACAAATTTATGAAATAGAAACATACATCCAAAAAATCAAAATTGATAGTTTGAGAATTGAGTAGATGTGCAACCTGATGAGTGTTTGCTTTTCTAATTCACTAATAAACCCCTCAAGATGTAATAGAAAAGTCTTTAGTTCTTACCTATTGTTCATATAGACACCCATCAGCATTCTCAGCAACTTCTTCTTTAGCTCCTTGTCCAATAGTAACTGGTCATGATGTACTGATTTTGAAGACTTTACACGTCCAAAAAGTGCAGATACCCAGGGTTCTAGTGTGGAATCCTTTTCTGCTATCAACTGTGCAGTTTTTGATGAAACCACTATGCCACCTAGCATACAGTATGCCTCTGCAGTCATGTAATCATGCAGGTCATGCACAAGGATAGTAAGTGCTGGATAGTGATTACCTCGCTATGGGCAAAATAAATACATAATGGGGGAAAATGATGATAACACATACCATCCCTTCTATAATAGCCATTTCAAGCTTTAAGCTATTCTGTTGGACAAGGAGTTGTGGATAAATTGCAGTAGGGTCATATAGAGTGGAGCCAGCTAGACACAGAATTGTCTTCAGGCGGAGATGTCTGTGATTAGAATGGGGTGTTGTTGACATGAAGTAGGAGAGGAAAGATATATGAGGTGAATCAGACATATAGGAGGATGCTGAATTACAAAGCAAATTCGAGCAACAGAACAACATGGGCTGGAGAGTAAATCACCTTTTGCACACCAGAGATTTGATACAGAGTCCTCATCAAGGGCCGCAGAGAGTTGTTCAACACATAGTTTTGCAAGCCTGGTGTGAAGTGTTCGAGACTAAAGAAGAAAATATCAGAGAGAAAACAGTCTTGCAGATCCAAACAAAAAAAACCAACTGTGCTTCGTTTCTGTAAAACCAGATATTCCAAAAACTGCATCTCTGCCATATGACTTGCTTCTCTTATCTGCTCTAACAACTCAAGGTCTTCTTCTAACATTTCCTGCTGCTTTCCTGGATCCTTGAGCATGAGTAGCTTGCCAGAAGAAACCGATCAAAATCTAAAGGGTAAATAAAACAGGATGGGGGGAAGTGCACCTTCAGTCCACGGTCAGGGTCCCGTTTCATTAGCCAAACTCCCCATTGACGTATCAACACCCTGTCCCTCTTTTCAGTCAAGAGCGCAATCATATCAGAGACTGGATCTTCTATCTCTGCGTCCATCCATTCACCATCAATAAGCCTGATATAAGTTAAATTCAAGTACAGATGGTCTTTAAAAGCCACGTACTTCGACCATGCTTCAAGCAGCTTTAGATCATCTCCCCACTTCTTATACATCATGCATAGCACGGAATATTGTCTTTTTGCTATCAGGACAGATTCGACCTCCGATAAGAGAACACAGTTGGGCTCTTGCAAGAACGAGAGCAGATGTGAAACCTTTCCAAGCTCGCAGTATAATTTTGCGAGGACTGTGTCAACAGCCTTATTTAGACTGATGAGCAATGTAAACCGAGAGAACCACAAAAAAACACACATTGATGCAGGAATGCTCCTCCCGCGGGCCCCCTATTCCTCTTCCCAAAGCCAAGGCCGATTCGCCAGCCGAGATTTTGTCTGGAAATCTTGTCCTCCACTCACTCAAAAATACCTGCAACATTTCCTTTGCTGCAACATGAAGGACCTTCCGGAGTTCCACAGTGGGTGGCGCAGAGCGTGTGTTGGGCGCGAGGTGCGGTGAATAGTTCCTGACTATGTTCGTCACAACTGGAAATCAGTTCAATGACAGGAACATCAGGGCGCAATGTCGCGAAAGGTAAGGTAAGATGTGGCCGAAGTGAGACGAGACAAAAGGGGGAGGAAGGTGGGAGGCGGGAGGGGGGGCAGGAAGAAAGACTCACTGATGTTGTCGACGGAACTATCCATAGGCATCTGATCAGCCACTCCAGAAAATACCTCTATGGTATCATCAGCCGCGAAAAGCGAGCCGCATAGGTCGGGGTAGTAGCTGATGAGCAAGCGGGGATCTATGTCTCCCTTGAGCAAGTTCTTGCCAGCTTCTTCGAAAAGAGTTTCCTTGAAACACTGGAATCCGATCCGCTGATACACGTGAGACAGCTCTTCTGCCTTGTTTGCTGTGAGTGCCACGGGAGAGGATTACGGCGGGGAAAAAACATACCTCGTCAGGGTTGAGGGCGATGTTTCCTAATAATTTGGTCCGTTGAGCGTCAGCCAAGTAAACTGCATCCTCGATTCTGTGACTATCCAGTAGCAATTCTACCTGGGAGACGAGAGTGGACGAGAAAACGGCCTGGATGGAGCTGGATCCGAGGATAAGGACACCCGAGTGGGACCTCATGGTGGTTCAGAGGAAGATACTGATTAGGTCACGAAGCACAGCCACTACAGTACTCTCATCGTGCGTATGGATGAAAACTATGCTGACCACGAGATGTCATGCGAGACGGTCCTGGGCCCGTGTTCATAGCCATCCTACCCATATTTGGTCCACCCACCAGGCCGCCCATTCCTGGCCGCATACCCACACCCATACCATTCATATTCATCGAGGTGTTTCCTGCCATTCCTGCTCCCATTGGTCCCATCCCTAAACGCATCGCCCCCATGTTCCCCATTCCATTCAGTGTGTTCGCTCCGTTTATCCCGCCCATCATGTTCATTCCACCCATCCCTCCCATCGGATTGAAGGCGTTCATACCCATGCCCATGGCCATTGCCATCGGGTTCATGCCAAGCATGGGCATACCACCTCCAAGTATAGGTATCTGGCCCATGGAACGCTGAAACATCAACGACATCGCGTTTGGTTGCTGTGAAGCGAAGGTAACATTCGGCGGCTGCAATCTCGATCCCTGGTCATTGAAGAATGCCTCTCGATTACTGGATGCTACGGTCATCGAGGCTGCGCGTGCCTGATCACGTTGACTCCGGGGTTGTGCCATCTTGACTTCAATCTGAGCAACAAACATTCAGTCCTGGGGTACAAGCCACAGCTGACCACTCACCTGTTTGTCATCTAGTATCAAGCCGATCCTTCCCACCAGCTGATCCACATTAGCGGCATCCTCAAATGTCACAAACCCAAAACCCTTGGATCGACCAGACTCGCGGTCCAGCATAACTGTTGCGTCGACCACCTTGCCATATGCTCCAAAAAAAACACGCATTGAATCTGATGTCGTCGTCGGAGAAAGTCCACCCACGAAGTAGCGTGTATTTCGTAAATGTTCTTCCCGAGGTATGGCTCGTTTCGGGTCAATCTAATCCCTGTTTATCATGTTGATCGCCAAAACGACCATGGTACGCACCGCTTTCCCGTCTAAGAAATGTTCACGAGCAACAATTGCGCTGATTGCCTCAGGATCCTCAAATGTCAAGAAAGCGAACCCCCGGGATGTTCCCGACGGATCCCGCATGATTGTGCACGCGTCGACCTTCGTTGCAACATGAGGCCAGTGTCAAGAGGTGGTAGAGCTGGTGTACCTTGCCAAACTGAGAGAAGTAGTCCCTCAAACCTTCTGCTCGGAAAAAAAGACAGATAATGGCAAACGGATTACGATTAGCACTACATAGGATGATTTTGTAAGGACAGAATACCATCTGTTGTGTCCCAGTTGAGACCACCAATGAATAGTTTGCTATCAAGTCGACCATAGGTGAAGAGGCATCGAAGTAAACGACAACGTAGGCAGATGAGTATTAGGGCGAGAATTCGGAGATTGCCAAGGTGTAAGGAGGGTATTAGTATCCATGGAACGAGATGGCCAAGACGGGGGCAGTAAAAACACTGAAGCAAGATAACGAAGTATCGTAGCTAGTATCTGCTCATGTCGGTATACGAGAAGGACGAGAGATAGATACGACGATACGAGACCAAAGTCCGAGCACCAGACTCCGTCGAATGGAGTAAAGTATCTAACAAGGTAACAAAATGAATACACTTACCCAGAATCATGCATCTCTGACGGTTTTTTCCCAAAAACAGTGTCGACTGTAGCATTGTTCGAGGAACCTTCACTGGGGTGCCGTTTGGATGAAGATATCTCCGTCCGTTGCTGGCGTTCCTGACTAGGGGTTTGCTGGTAGGCCGAGAATTGTTGAGCAATTTGAGCAGAATATGACAGCGATCCCGAGTTTGGGGACAATGGTTTTGCGGGAAGTGAGCGAATAGCGTCTCTGCTTCCCAGAGTTGGTTGATGAAAAGGGCTAGTATCAATGTTCGACGGAGACGAGTTGTAAGACTCTTGTTGCTCCTTCTGCGATCCTCTCTTGTCTTCCGTCTCGTGTAGCGGAACTGCGTAATCGTTGTCGTCCTCGCCATAAATATCTGCTCAGACTTCCATCAACAAGAAGCAACCGTGTTGAAGACAGCAGTGTTACCTCCATAGAGATCGGAGTCAAGGGCAGGTTTGGACATGGGAACACAGCAAGATACACAAAATATGGGGGTGCTGCTCTGTGCCTTCTCGTCGGCGTCGCTGGCGACACTGAGACACAATGGAAACGTCTGGCTGGGACTCGTGATGTGACATCCCTTGGTGGCTGTGCCGTCGCTCACAGGCAGTCAAAAGTAATCATAACTAGTACTAATGTACTCCATCTACCACTAGCAATTGCCCTTCTCGGATTCGCTGCTGTGTACGCTCAGCTGCTGCATCGTACACATAACGTACTGGACGGCGTTGCCATTCATCCATGTCTTCTTCGGAATCAGAATCAGATCGGTCATCCGGTGGGAATACATTGTCCTCCCTGTCATCGAAATAGATTTCATCGAGAGTGGCTACGTCGTGCAATTGATGAAATCAATAAAAAATCATTGCGAAGCAAAATTATAAAGACCAACGTTCTGGTGGTTCAGCATCTACAACCCTTCGCTTTCCAAGCGCTTTGGCACTGGGTTTAATTGATGATATTCGGGTATCATCCTCCTCAAAACTCTCAGGAAGCAGCGACTCATTTTGAACGCTCAAGGCGCTCATCCCACCCTGTAAGTCGGAGCCGTTCGCTGCCGAGAGCTCCATCACCTTGACATCAGGCGTGCCGGGCGATGGTGTACGCGAGTGTACGGAACCCGGTGTAGGGTAACGTGGTCCATGAGGTGCAGCAGGTGGGGGGGCTAGTGCATTCGTATCGGTGCCAGAATGAGGCGGAAGATAATGAGGGAAGGGATGGACTAGAGCAGATGGTGTTGGGGAGGGAATGGAGGACACAGTCGCACCGTTGAGTGATAGCTCCGACAACAGTCCCACATCGTGTCCAGCTTGTTGCAATTGCTATCAAGGCGGAAACGCATTCTTCAACGAAAAAACTTCTTCCATTAACGCGCACATCACTTACCCTTCGGTCCATCTTTGCCTCCTTTCTACTCTGGTCTTCAGCCTTCCGCTCCATCCCAACTCTTTCCAAGTCCTCATACTGCTGTAATGCCTCAATGAGTTCCGCATTTGCAGCTAACAAAGATGCTAGAAGCTGTTCCTCTGTGGTAAGTTCGACAGGAGAATCATCCTCATTTAGCCGAATGGGCTCGTTTGGAAATCTCTTATCCAGATTATTTTGCTGTTTCAGTGCTCGTGATTTTTCGGCACCTGCGGAGGCCCATGGTATCTGGGCAAATATAAGCTCTTGCGAGGCGCGAGACTTAAGGTAGAACTCCTGATGTACGTTGGTTCAGTGTCGGGCATGTGTCCATTAGTTGGTGTCATAGCAGACCTTGATCACTTCCTTCTGCTTCAGATCCTCAGGCGTTGAAAGCACAAGGGCCTGGGAGAGTAGAGATGCATTTCCTTGACCAATTACACATTCCTGAAAGAGACGGCGAATATCCTCTTCCGGAGGGATGATACGGTTACGGCTTGGAGACTTGCGTTTCCGTTGTGGATTCTACAAAAACGATGAAACATATCATACAAATATATTATAGAGGTACTCACAGGTGGTGGTGGCGTAGGTGGCGTGACGTTTCCAGGCGATGGTGAAGCTTCATGATACGAGACGAGGGGAACCCCGTGGTGCGACCCATGACTTGATATAGATGGATGAAACATGGCATCGTCATTGTCAAGGGGTATTCCCTTAAATCCAATCAATACAGGACGACAGTCTGATTGAAAGCGATAGAACCTCATCAGGCTTATCCGCCGGCTTGACCCTCCTCCACAATCCACGGAATCCGCTGTCCTTTTCTGTAAAATCATATGTAAACAGACGCAGGAGAAATGATGGTTGACATACTACTTCCGCTGGCGTATGCAGCAGCGGCTACGACATATAATACTCTTTCGCGTACCACTGGTGATGTTCTTGAGGAGTTGATTAGGTCTTCAAGCGTGTCCAAGAACTTCCGAGCCGTGGACTGAGAAATGAATAAATCCGACGAATTGCGCAACATGACCGCCCAGAGCTATGATTTGGATATCTTCAGCTGCCAAGACGAAGCGTTTTCAAACTGAAAGCATACCCGTGCTGCAGACAATTGTGCTGGAGGTTCACCGTATCTACACGGGTCAATTAGGGTCCCCACCGCCAACGAAAATTGAACCTACTTGAACTCGCGTCGAAGGGTACGAACAGCCTCCTTCGCGTTGTTTTCATTTGCTGATGCCCTTTCACAAACTTCCAAGACTAGTGCCCAGTCCTCTGAAGCAGTTGCAGCCAGATAGCCTGGAACAAAACTCATCAGTGGTGCATGTTGATCATCGCAGTGATAAGCATACTGATCATTCTCGTGAGCTCAGCCTGGCCCTCGTCCTCTTTACGCTCCTTCCCTCTCATCCCTTCCCTCTCGCGCTCAGATACTCGATCTTTTTCTCTCTCTTTCTCTCTCTCCTTCTCTCTTTCTTTGTCTCTGTTCCAAAACGCCCATTTCTCCTTCTTCTCACCAAGATCCTTCTCCCGATCTCTATCACGGTCGCGATGGCCAGTCTCCGAGTTGTTGATGAACCTATCTTCTGAGTGGGGTGGATCGAGAGCTCTCAAGATGCCCAATGCCACTGGCGCACTAGGTGTGTGTTTCTTGCGAGATATCGCTTGTTGTTGTAAAGCTTGCTGCTGTACGTCGCGATCTCTGGTTGGATTGACTTTCGGTGTGTGAACGGAGGAAGAGGTCGATATGCTGAATGGCGACGAGGATCGAGGTGCGTTGGGACTTGGTATTGGGGGTGAGGCTCCGGGGGGAAGTGATGAGAAGGACGAGGTGCGGGATGGTGAATGGTATTGTCTGAGCAGTGATGTGTCGTCGTTGCCAGAGAGGACCTCCCATCGCTCCTCATCACTAGAGGTTCGGGGAAAGGGCTGAGTATGTGGGTGGTATGTATATGCTGCATGTTGCTGGTGAATTGGTGTGGGTATAGTAGATTCCTGTAGAGCGCGTAAAGACGCGATGACTGAGTTGCACAAATTACATTGTACGAACCTCTTGTGATAGAGGTGCCAGACCCTTGCCATTTTTTGGCTTGCTATGACCAAAGAGTTTCTTCATTCCGGGGAGTTTCCTGTCCAACAGGCAATGCCGCAAGCTACTTATGGCTGTGTACACGTGCATTTATCAGATAAGATAACTGATGGCGGCCAGTCTTGCAATGCTACTTACATAGCAGTAAGTATACTACATACACTAGAACTTCATCAGATAATAGTACTACCACTACTCCTACTAGCACTACTGGACTACTACTAGTACTAGAAGTTTGAATGACTGGCACGTGAGATGTCACGTCACATACGCGCTCTTTGTCTTCAACGTTGATGGGTGTTGCGGGGCTTTGGGAGGTTGGCATCAATTTCAGCATCCTGGCACTGCTCACACTTTCTTAGATCCTTCGACCGGCGGGAAAAACTCGCTCACTGACAGAGCTTTCTGTTGCGGAAGGCTTCGAAGCTAATCCCGACGGTGTTAGGGGCTTTCGCATAGGCATAGACGCAAGTATCTGGTTTTTCCATGCCGAGTACGGAAAGGAAGGCGAAAACCCTGTACTACGGACCTTGTTCTTTCGATGTGCAACGCTTATGCATTCTCCATTTCTTCCGCTGTTTGTCTTCGATGGTCCCAAAAGGCCGGATGTCAAGCGGGGCAAGAAAATCAATAGGACCAGCCACAAGCTTATACCAGGGATGAAGACGATAGTCGAATCATTCGGCTTCGAATGGAGAACGGTCAGTGTCATATCCAGCTCTGCCATGCCGCCTAGGAGCTAATAGATTCAACCAGGCTCCCGGGGAGGCTGAAGCTGAACTCGCGTACCTAAATCGTATTGGGGTCATCGATGGCATCTTATCCGACGACGTGGACAATTTTCTTTTCGGAGCAGTGACTGTCATTCGGAAGTGAGTATATTAGAGTTTTGTCTCCAAGTACATGTTACATTCGCCCTCCCCTGCTCTCCAGCCCAAGCAACACCCTGTCTGGCAACCGCGCCAACCCCGTGTTAAACGCGGCGGGTAAGGACGACAAAAATCATACCAAGGTCTACCGTCTATCGGACATAACAGCCCACCCCGACATTCGTCTGACACGTGGAGGGATGATACTCATCGGACTAATGAGTGGCGGTGATTATCAGCAAGGAGGCCTTTCACGCTGTGGGACTGTGATTTCGCATGGCCTCGCAAAATGCGGTTTTGGGGATACGCTATACCAAGCCGCAAATGATCTCAATCGAGAGGATCTTCAGATATTCCTGAGCCGTTGGCGGCATGATGTTTGCCACGAACTCCGTACGAACTCCCAAGGGCATATCGGCAAAAAGCACACTGCTTTGGCCAATTCGATTCCTGAGACCTTCCCCGACATTGATATTCTGATATCTTATACAAACCCTATCACTTCGGAATCTATGGGCAAGGCAAAGAACAATCTTCAACTTACGTGGTCAAAGGAACCTGATCTCGGGAAACTAGCGGCCACGTGCGAGTTATACTTTGAGTGGGGGTACAAGGAAGCGATTATCAAACGTTTCAGAAGTGTGATATGGCACTCCGCCACTCTGCGCGTTCTGCGTCGTGCAGTTCTTGACCTAGATGCTAGACGCATCGCACCTCCAGATGTTGTACCTGCTACTCCACGCAAACCAAAACATCCATCCCCAACGTCTGTCGGAACACCGTCGAAAATGATAGCAAAACATTTCTCCTCTTTCACACTTGGTGAACTTAAAGGCTACATCTCTGATTCTGAGGACGATGAAAGTGAACGTCTTATCGTCAAGATACACTCATCTCGCAGTCATGTCTCGACGGATGGTATTCTAGAGTATCGTCTAGAAATCGCTCCTGCACAATTTGTCCGTATCGCCGAATCAGGGATCAAGGGGATACGTCAACCAGAAGGTCCTGACGAATGGGCCTCGGGTGACGAACTGGACGGAGGCAAGGAGCTACCCCCCGACCCGGACAGTCACATGCGAGTGTGGATGCCCGCTAGTATGGTCAGTCTTGTGGAGCCTCGCTTGGTTGAAGACTTCGAGGCAGTACGGCGACAAAAGCAGCAGAAGGCATCAGCCAAAGGTCGTGTCAAAGCCGGTGGAAAATCGAAGGCCTTGGCTACCATCACGGAACAAACTACCACCAGGCCCACAAGCAAACGAGTGACTAAAGGGAAACCTGAGACCAGCAGATCTGTCACCGCTGTAGATGTACACCACCATTTGGAACCGGGGATGCTCAAAGAAGCACCAACTGAGCGTCTTGTCCGAGACTTGACGAAACGGGCTGCCATTGCCCAAGGCATGGGCAGCTGTGGCAATTTGAAGAATTTCTTTCCCTCGACCAAGTCATCAACGACTATAAGAGACAAGCTCAACCCCTCGTTAGATCCTAGACACGCATCCCATGGGAGAGGCTTTTCAGCATCAGATGCTGACGGCAATTCCGTTCCCAAACGCAATCTGACGGCACCTTCGCGGTCATCAACAGACGAACTCCCTATATCTGGTTTTTTTGAACCCTCGGGTTTTGGAATCCAGGGTGAGCCTGTACGTCCTAAGGAGTCAGTCTTGCAGTCATCCGGGGTCTCATCTTGTGATGATGAATCCCTCAGAGATGATCCATTCGACGATGCTGCACAGAGCCGAACCCGACATAAAGTTTTGCGCTCATCCCCAGAGCCAGATTCCACCGATTCCCCTCCCCCAAAGTCCCCACGGATGACGTCTAAGCACACTTCTCCAAGATCGACCCGATCTAAGTACCAAGGAGGTAGCATCAACAAAGATCCACATCGCGTGAATAATTCTTACTCACCTTCGCCTTTGATTCCTTTCATCCGTCCCCAAATGCATGCAACAACTAGGAAGACCTCGCAAACGCCAGCCCATCAAATGCGAACTATCAACATCTCCAGCGATTCGGAAGAGGGCGACGAGCCTATCACAAAGGTCCCTCCTCTTGAACTGGCCAGGGCCAGGGCCAAGGGTAATACCCGTTCAAGGATTCCAAATCAAACATCTTTCAAGGGCTATACAAGTCTTACGCAGCCTGTACCGAAACAGCCAAGCCTCAAGAATGCTGTACATCAGGATATTATTGATCTTACATAACTACATATACCTTTCCTTTTGTATCTCACTTATAATTTATTCAAGAAGGCAAATTTACCATTGGAGATCATTCCGTCTTAGAAATTCGTTGTAAAATCTCTGGAAGCTTCCTGGGCAGTGACGCTGTCAACCAGCTCAGGATTTTTTGCTGCTAACATCTGACTTTTGAAGCGCCTAATCGTCTCCAGCCGTGTACGCCAATTGGTCTTCATTTCCACGCGCATGGTATCACTGTGTGTATACGCAAAGACTGACGCAAACCAATCGGCGAGGAGACTGAGTTGTCGGACAAGGAGAGGCAGATTTTCGGCGGATATGATTTTAAAATGACCAACAGGAGCAAACTCAGTCATGCCTGGTGCTCGCTGTACAGTAACTTTGAAATAATCATTTTCGTGATCATCATTGGAGAATGCGGAGATAGCGCCAAAGGAGTGTGGTTCAATGACAATGTTGACAAACTGGAACTGGGTAGCCAGAGTGTCGAATCGGTAGGCGTTTCCGGAATCGTTCCAAACGATCCGAACGTAATCGTTACCTATATGGCGCTTTTTGTTGTTGCACTGCGGATCATCTGGGTTGGATGGCATCATGGTCGCGGTATGGTACAAGATTTGTCCAATATCATTCCACCATGCATAGGCATATTCGCCATCCTCGTCGGGATCAAGCCCGCCCGCATATACATCAACTTGACCTCGCAAGTTTATTAAGCGTCCAAGCCCTTCAAGAAAACGAGTATAGGCAGGAGAACCGTACGTGTTGCGAAGGATGTCACTCTCTTCACTTTGACCGGGAGCAACATACATGATACCTACTTTGTGAGTGTCGATCACGGGTACCCTATCCAGAGTGCCGAAGAATTTCGACATGACTTTCGGCTCCGCGATAACCTGAAACATGCCCGGGTCATGCTCAGGGTACGCCGATAGCTGAAGGGCGAGATAGGACGGATCAAGGGCGACTTCTTTTCGTCTCTGGGAAGGAGCTGTGCCGCTCCATACGTATCCTGTGATAGGATTTGGACGAGGGGTGTCAGAGTCCCCTTCTTCACCAACGCCAAAGATACCACGGACATCGTTTTCCTGTGTTAACAATGAATATCAATGCCGTCAGACGGGTAGGGTAGGTGGAACATACGTCTTGGTCCTCCTGCATGGTTCTCTGTTGCTCAGGTGACTGAACAACTAAGGGAACGCGTTCCATTATTAGGCTTGCGGGCACAGATATCAAGTCAGGATCAACGTCTCCTGGTTCAACCATGGGCGCATTTTCTGCTCGGCAAAGAAACCTACTAAATCCGGATGGACGCCGGCAGAGCACTTCCATCCAGCCCCGTCGGGATACTACGCGTATGGTTATGATGGAATGCCCTCGGACCCAGGTCTTTTCGCTGAGTATGTCCTGAGTTGGGCATTGCGAGTGCGGATTCATCACAACATCACTCAAAACCGAGTGCGCTGGTCGTGGGTCCGCACTGGCATACGTATAGCGAGCGAGCCAATCGAAGCACACTTCCGTAGGGTCATCTACATTTTCCTTGCCTTCGTTAGCCAGAAGAAGCTGCCGCGTGATGTAGGAAATATGATGTGGTCGATCCTGTAGCTTCACAGCAAGGAACCACACATAAACAACAGTGTACGAGAGAATTCGCACATGTTGAGACAGAGCCCATGATGTCGTGGGAGATGCATCAAGACGAGTGTAGTGCTGAAGATACTGGAGTGCCACGCCAAAAACCATCTTGAAATCGGATTCGGTGAAATTGGCATAGAGAGGAGGGAGTGAGCCGATGATAGAAAGGAAGCCAAGTATGTGGACAGCCATATTCGGGTTCGACATGATTTGCGATAGCATTTCGAGTATCCTCGGCAAGCATTTGGTCATCGAGGACTGAAGCTCGAATGCGGAGAGGGAAAGTGCATGTAGGCAGCATTTGATGGTAGATAGTTGTCCGTTCAATCCTGTTTGGAATACTTCCACCAAAAGATGACACTGTTTTAAGTCAAAGCATCGCCGGTAACTAACCAGCACAGACAATGTATGGTAGGCAAGACCCTGTGCATCGCGCGCCTTGAGCCCATGGGGCCAACGGTCGATGTAGAATCCCAGTTCACCGTTGAGCACACCAGCACACAGAACAGAATGCATGCCAGCAATAATATCCCTTGACTTTGGACCGCAAAACAAGTGTTTGTTTGCCAGTTGAACAGGTAAGTGGCAAAGGACGTATGATAGGATTTCCCAGCTCTTTTCGCTCTCCAGGATGCTCGTGATAGCACTTAAATAGGACGAGACCGGTAGGACATGACAATGAGCTGAATTTTCGGCATCGTATGAGATCAAGGCTTCGCTCGGACCAACTTCAGTAATTGAGAAAGGGAAAGCTTCTGGAACGCGCCAAAGAGGAGCCAGAGGTTCAGATATCGGTGTAGAGGGTAAGGCGTGAGCGGTTGCCCTTGAACGACTCCTGCTAGTGGTCGAGCGAGACGGCGCGACCGTACTTCGACCACGGGAAAACTGCCTGCTACTACTCTCCTGCGGAACACGAGGACGAGCCCTACGAAGCTCGGACACAGCATCTCTGATATTATTATCTTCTGATGCCCGTTCCGGTTCTGGTGACGAGCCGCGAGTCCGACTGATTAGTGTAGAAAGCATCCTGACATGGCTTGCTGCATCGTGAGTAAAATATAGTCTGTGGTCGCGGTGTGCTCTGATGTGCATCAAAAACTGCAGAGCAGTTAGCCTCGCTCGGGTTGACATCCCTGTTGTGACTATTTCAAGAAGGATTTTGAATATTTGGATGGCAAGGGCCACATTCTTGGTTTCCAGTGCGAAGGGTGTTAAAGCCAATTGAGTAAATATCGCAATGAGTGAAGTTACCGCTGCGACGACACGAGGAAGGGAAGACCTTTCTGGTGGTGGCAAAGGCGAAACTGATTCTCCTGGAACTTCGTCGAAAGTATGTGGAGGTTGTGTCGAGTGTGAACGTGAAGATGTACCAGTGGTGAACGACGACAAAATTGACATGACAGAAGGTAGACCTGATTCCTTCTCCTTCTCCTTCACTTGCGCGGGGTGTTCGCTCTGGGTCCTGGACAGGATAGGTGACACAAAGGTTGAAGGCGAAGGAGAGTGGGTATCAGCTGTGGCGACGGATGCCGTATCTCCATTATCCTCTTCTATCTCTACGTCCGGCTCCGACGCAGCCATGAAAATTAGATTGATGTAGCGAGGAATCGAGTCGTCCTCTGGGTTACCTTCCTCGCTTTCGAACTCGACATTCCTCAAAACAACTTCATGCCCAAGGATTCTCCACATTTCTTCCCCCCCTTCCAGACCTTGTTCTTCAACCCATTGCGTGCAAAATCTGTAAACCATATCTGCAAGCGGCCGGCGGTACAGCTGCATTTCCCTCACACTCTCGTACACGTTCTCTAGAGCCTCCATTATGCGACGCCGGGTATTCGGCCGATGTACGCTTACTAGAGTTCGATTTCCCAGCAAACTATCCCAGTTGTACAACCAGTCCGGAGATGTGGGATAGAGACCGTGTTGCTCGCCGAAGATTTGGGGTAGATTGGCAGTATCTGTGTCGGTAAGATTGTTCGCGATATAAATAAGGATAGTCGATAGCGGGGGATTTGTAGGCACTGAATGGTCACGCGAGAGAAGTGATGATAGACTACGCAGGAAAGGTGAGGGAGCCGCTGGTGGATGTGAAACAGGAAGGATGACCGGAGTTCCGTCTTGATTTCTGATGGGACGCATCAGATGGACGCTAAGATGAAAGACTTCGTTCGGCACACCTCAGAGGAAGAACATAGCCAACAAGCTTGTGAAGGGTTTCGCCCACTACACATGCCTCCTCTTCGTCAAGGCCACCAGCGTCGCCATTTTCATCCTCGCCCCTGGCATCTAACTCTTGCCAGATATCTTTTAGTACCCCAGCAGCCTCTTCAAGGATACCCTCCTTGCTATCTCGCTCTCTTTCCCAAACCCTTTCTCCGTCGATAACCCATTGCCACTCAACCCAAGCTTCAACACTCTTCGCGAGAACTTTCCCCAGCCGTCCCGCATCCCATCCACTGCCACCCGAGCTCAGTGCTGATGAAGTGTAATCTTCCTTCGGCCATGCTCTCTCCATCAGGTCTCTCTCCAAATCCAGATGCCCAGGTGCACCTGAAGACGAATACCCGACGGAGGTCTCCCTGGATATGTATGCCCTCGCAAGCCTAGAAGAGAGTGCACGTCTGACATAATTCCTGAGCGTTCGATGCGCACCAAGAGTAGTTTGTATAGCGTTCTCAACAAGATGCGACGACATCTGAACATCAGCGATTGCTTCGGGATTTCGAGTAGTCATGCCAGTGGAATCCGTCGTTACAGGTGGAAAGAGATGTCTTTTCAGTGTGAGCATGCATGTTGTGGCGTAGGGACCGGCAAACAGCGCGTTGAGTGTCTCGACAACCCTATCCTCCGACGATGCCCTTTTGGTTGGATGAGGTAATACGGACAGGCGAGGAAGTGCTGATGCACAGAACGCGAGAGCGCGGAAAAGAAGGGGCAGAACAGAATCAAGGTAATTGGGGGAAAGAGTTTTGAGTTGTGATGAGAGATGATCCAGATAGAGGGCGATGGCCATGTCTGCAGGATGTTTTGTTGAAACTGGCGAGATTGCAGGAGGGGAAGATGAGGTTGGAGAGGGAATGGAAGCAAGAGAAATGGAAGAATGATTCCTCCTATGACTTGGTGTTCTGGACAGTGTATTGCTGCTCGACATAGGATCGTTCAAGGAAAGAGGACTCCTCTCCCCAGAAAGAGTGTCGGCACGCCAACGAACCGCACGATCCACCAGAGTAGCGTAGAAATCCAACACGCGCGATAGTTCTTCTTCCGATATCCTCGCGATGATCTCGACATTGTCCAAGACGCCCATGAGAAACCTGACCAAGATGTCGATACTACGCTCTCTCTCTGCCCGCTCATCACGTTCCAGAACCAGGTCAGTGTTGAGCAAACCCTGAAAACCTCCTTCAATCCAAGACTTGAGAACGTCTAGAACAGCGACTTCGATTCCAAGTACATCTGCCCCTTGCCTAGTGAGCGCCCTTAAAGCCTTAAACCTCGGTTCCCACAGTTCCATCGCCCACAAGATCTTCGAGCCGAGAAACAATGAAAAGTACGAAAGTCTGTCTGCCGTAGCGAGGGCAGGTGCTTCGTTGTTCTCCCAATAGGCCGAAAGTATGTCGTATCCTGCTGCTTGGATGGCGACTGGGGAATCAACGTCGCACAGAAACGCAAGGACGGGGTTGAGCGCAGCCCGAAGGGGCAAAGGTGATTGAGTAGAGAGGGTACTTGCGAGCGCTCGAGCATGAGTCAGACTTGGAACAGCAGGGGGCGTCAAAGACTGAATAAGTGAATCTAAAGGGAGTGGCTGCTGAAGGATGGGGATGACAGGCACGGAGGCGGGTTCTTGACGAGTTCTGCGCCATAGAGAAGGAAAGGAAGTTGTATTGGCTCTTGCGCGCGCCCTATTCTGTGTGTCTGGATCGTGTTGGAGACGGGACATTCACAGATCTAGGAATCCTGCACGACGCCTTCCACAGCGCACTTTCGCCTGGCAACGTTCTGCACGCACCTTGTAAAACAGAAACTTGGGCAGAATATTAGAGCGTTAGTAAATGGCAGGCAGGTCGTGGGCGAGGATCGGATTGCAGCAGTTATCTCATCTGACCCACGGCTTGGCCACGAGGTCTGAAGTTATGATTATTGGCACCAAATAAAGTAACGACATTCTAGTCCCTAGTGTCCTGAAGTATCCTTGCACCACCCATCACTGTTTGCTATGTAATTGATACTTCCGTCAGGCTGGGTCTGACCACCTGTGTTGGTTGCATCAGAATTATCGTGGCACCCGGTGAACAACGAGCAGGAAAGTTGAGTGCTGCCATCCTAAACAGACAGGTTAGTGTCGAGTGGACGTCACATAAAACATGGCTGACCTTGCCATTCACATCGTGGTAGGCTATTCGTGGAAATCATGGAGTCAGTAGATTGAGAGAAACAATGGAATATCTGGACCTACTGTTGACGAAGTTGCAGCCACTGACAGAGTTACACATAGCTTTGCATTCTATTGAGGAGTCAGTTGGAGGCCAGACATAAGTAATAAGTAATCGTACGGTCAACCGTATCAACAAGACCGAAAGTCATGTAGTCTCCTGCCTGAGTAGCTCCTGTGAGGTTAGAGAAGGTTTGGTGGTAGCCATCTGAAGGCGACGGCGGAGGAGGAGGAGGAGGACATTGGAGGCAGTGGGGGAACAGCTTAAGGATCTTGCAGACGAACTGTGTGCGGATCATTCAGAGAGTGGCACGCAAAAAGAGAATGTCATCCCACCCCTTGAAGACGGGTCAAATCAGGGAACGGATGCGGATGGTCACCAAAGTACCAGCCAGGGTGAGCCCCGTTGTTCCAGGGCGGAATCGGAGCACCATAGTGGTTGGCCTGGCTTAGGTCGATCCCAAGCAGACTCTTGAGGTCGAGACCCCGATGCAAGGGGTTAGCCGCGGTCACCCCACCGATAACGGCGGCGCTGGCAAGCAGAGTGGCGAAGCGCATGCTACAGCAAGAAATGTATAAGGAGTGTGTGTTAGAGAACCTGGAGGGAAAGGCGTCAACCTCAGCAATGAGATGATTCAAAGCGTCTTCACCATCCGACTTTATACCTGAATAGAATGCCCTTGCATTTGTCCCGAACAAAGTTGAAGATGTTCGTCCCTTGCGGTCCCTCGCTGTTCCTTACGAACACGTCCGGTGTTCCTGATGTCCATGCGATCCAACTTCATTGACAGCAAATTTGATCCGGGACCTAGCCGACACCTTGGAACGCTGACGCTACACCAAGAATGGATCATGCATGGACTTGAAGAAAAGCATCATTGCGACTGAGTGAAGGTTGGGGAGCGAGTTCGAATGTGCGCGTCCTAGGGAGGGAATGCATGCATGCAACTCGCCAGAGCTCCCTGTCAGCAGTTACCAATTACCGATCAAATCCCGCTGATTGATTGATCGAAGGAATCTCTTTTTTTCTCGGGGAAAAGTAGCCATTCAGCCACCAGTTTACATACTATGAATTGGTGCCCGAGTCCTCTGCTTGGAAAGACAATGGCCGGAGAAAGCCATCGCCAAGCCAGGAGGGCCTGTCATGAGCACAGGAAGGTACACAGACTTCCTTTGATGAATTGAAAGGGCCTAGCTTGAGATGAGGTATTATGCACTAAAATTTGGGCAGAAGATGGGAACTGACGCAGAACTGTGGCACAAAGACCTCCGTTTTGTCGCGCGACTGATATTTCAATCAGCCAACCGAAACTAGTCCTCACCAGCAGACGAGAGTCAAGAAACGTGAGGAACACCGCACAGAGGTGAGACGTTATAAGTACGTCAATGCTGACAACCGCATATGTACGTATGGCATTGAACGAAAGGGGAATCGCGGGCAAGAGTACGAGACAAGGAAAATGATATGGACGAGTAAGGTCCACATCATGATCAGAGTCACGTACTGCTTTCCTACTTGCGTCGCAAGTTGACGGTTACTAGGCACACTGAATGTCCTTTGCGGAACGGATTTATCGAGCCCGAGTCTGAACGATATTCAATTGGAAAAGCTGCCGTATTTCGGTCGTATCTTCATTGCGGGGAACCAGGCAAGGAGTATATGTTCCACTGCGCGCCCCTTGTAGATGTCACACTACCTTACGCATCCATATCCCTCTTTTCCTCGTCACCCAAGATCTTCCCATCACCGGTTGTTGAATCGGAAGAAACCACGTCTACGATAGTGTCATCCGGAAGAACGACATTGGCGACGAAAGTCTCATTCGCAGGGAATATTATCGAAAGAGCCCAATATATCCCAGATGCGGAAAAAAACTAGTATTGTATATGCATGAGAAACGGAATCGAACAGCAGTTGAGTCTCTGCATACCCCATATAGCCAAGCGATGTCAAACAAATGCGACGCGTTCCCGACTTTGATGTTTGTGTTGATGTGCCCTATCAGGCCAGGAATGGCAGGGGTTATGGAAAATAAAAGGGCGACAGCTGCCCGCCAGTTCTAGGGGCGAACAGGGAGGTTATCACGTTTAGGAGCGCTAAAAAGAACCATACAATGCCATGCCAGTAACGGTACCTGCCTTGAGGATCGTACATCGCGGGAACATCAACCTTTCCGCTGTGAACAAGCCAGTACTGCAGCCATCAGCACACCAGTCGCGGGCAGGCATCACCGTCGACTTACATCTGCAATCATACTGCAATGCGATGGTGATTTTGAAATACTACAGTCTAGAAAAGGTAGCGACGTACACCCCTGCAAATGGCCCAAGGAATACCGTATATCCAGACATGAACGACAAAAATCCAGGAGCAGATGCCAGAATCTCCCATGGGCAAAGTGCCCACCCGCCAAGGATCGCACAAATTACCTGGCCTCGCTTGATGTTGATGTATTTCGGAAACATAGCTGTCAAATCATTGGCAGCGCTCAGACTATTTGCAGATATGTTGGTTCCAATGATGGATATAAAGAAGCTGAACGAGGCGAAGAATGCCGCTGCCCTATTGTCCCAGCGATCGATGAGATGGAGCGGATCCCACAACAATTCGCCATATATGATCCGTCCAGCAGAAGTGACTGCGATGCCTGTCAGAATAATTGGATGAGACAACGTTAAGAATTCATCGCAACCAGTATCTTACCCGCAAAACCAACAAGAGTAAACGCGGTCGGGATGATGAGCAACTGTACAAATTGTCTGCAGCTTGATGAGTTGACCTAGAATCTGTCAAGAGCAAATCCACGTACGCCCGTTCATTTTTGGCGTATCGCTACACTAGAATTTGAGTCATTGGAGTCACTGAAGACCAACAGGACGTACAGTGAAATCAGGAATATTGATGGAAACGGTGGCGTAAGAGCCCAATGAGCTATTCAGTGAGTTCAGCCACGCCCAACGCAACGAGCTTCCGCTCAATGTCGAGCCATTTGAAGCAAGACTAATCTTGGCAGGAGCTTTAATCATTGCCCAGATCAGGATTGCCATCCATGCAAACGGAACGATAATGGATTTCACTGTGAAGAAATGCCGGATTTTTTGAGGGGAGACTAGCAACAAGGGAAACTGGATCAGCCAATATATGAGATAGCACATAAGCCCTGTTTGTGACCATTCAGAGAAAGATTATGCGAGTAGAGAGCGACCACGACGAACCAACAGATGTGATATTGGCAGATTCTGACAGACGATTTGGGACGCGGGCGACAGAGGGCCAAATTGCTTTTAACATTTGATAAATACACTCAGAGCCGGTGTATGTCTGGTTTAAATCAATCACTGGAGTGGAAGGAATATGGAGCGTAATACCTGTATTCCAAACCAAAACATGGCTAGGACAGCTCTGCTGATCACAGTGAAGTAGCTGAACCAAAATCCAAAAGATGACCGATTCAAGACGGGAAAAGGAATGTGTAGCCTTGCTCCCACAGTGCCATTGAGCACTACGACGACCTTTCCAATAAGCTCAAGCCAAATTCACGAAAGACAATTGATATTGCATACCGCGATGATGGTATGACCGATAGCGATAGCACTCAAGGCCTGTCTCCTGTGTGATAATACTGTAGAACCAGTGTGCACTCGGGTCAAAAAACGTACCACGTAAGCCCAATGGCCAACATTGAGCTAGCGAGTTGCCACATAGCCACGTTTGTAGCATCCGAGATCCAATATGCGACATAGTTCCAGGTCGTCCACGTTCGCAAGTGAGGAGGTACAGGATCCATATCCTTATTGCTCCATCCTGCTCCCGGCCCAAAGGTCGCTGTATGAGGTGCAAGGGACCATGCAGACAGTTTGAGAAACTGAGCGCCTCGCATGGGAGAGTGGGGTGATAAGGCGAATAAGATGCTGGATACTTATTGCGCATGGCCGGAGTAATCCATAAGACGCGAGACAAAAGGGGATAAGGATCAGAGCGGGTCGCTTAGTTTCCGCGCTGAGCTCGCTGTGTTGGCCGACATCGAGAACTGAAATTCAAACACTTCAAAATATCCTTCCTTCGTCTCGATCGACTTTCATTCTTTCATTCACGAGTCCTTCTCTCCATTCATTTAGCTTATATGCACTCTGATGCGTTCGATGTCATCCCTTATGAGGTATATATGTAGAGTACTCCATATACATTCCATTTATCTCAGTTCATAGGATATCAAAGGAGACTGGAAGAAGTTGGGCTCCGGCTCATTCGGCAATGTGTACAAAGGTAAGCTCGCCCTAATCTCATCTGATCTCCTTGCTTCTCATAAATCAACTACTAGGTGTCTACCTAGGCATCGAGGTAGCTATAAAAGAAGTCCTGCCCTCTACCGAATACGACGTCGCCAAGTATTTCGAGCGAGAATGGCGTCTCATGAAGGAATGCAGACACCCCAACATATGTCTCTTTATTGGTCTAAGTCGTGCACCAAGCCCTGATAATCGCATCTTCATCATTTCCGAGTTCATTGATAATGGCAACGTACGCCTCTATATTCATGACAAAACAAAGCCATTTCCTTGGAGGTTACGCATGTCGTTCGCCACCGATGTTACTCGAGCCCTCGCTTACCTTCATGCACGGAAGTGCATTCACCGCGATCTCAAGGGCGAAAATCTCCTAGTGACCTCCAATGGCCGTCTCAAAATCACCGATTTTGGATTTGCACGTATCGCCGCTCGGAATGAGGAAGAATCAAAGCGGCTAACATTCTGCGGAACTGATTCGTACATGTCGCCAGAAATTCTCCTTGGCAACGAATTCGACCTTCCTACAGACATTTTCTCCCTCGGCATCATATTTTGCGAAATTGCCGCTCGACAGCTTGCCGATGACGACCACTTCAAGCGTCATCCTCCGCAGTTTGGAATTGATGCGGATGAACTCCGTAAAATTGTCAGTCCTGATTGTCCATCCAACTTCCTCTCGTTATGTCTCGACTGCCTTGCCATCGAGCCCTCGGCAAGGCCCAAGACCCGTGATGTTCTCGAGAGACTCCGACTCATCGAAACTTCAGTCCTCCTGCGTCCCGATGAGGGTGAGGAACTGCATGTTGGCAGCATCAAATTCATGACTGGAGGCAAGCGGCCTGGCGCTGGTCCTCGGATACCAAGTTTTGGGATGGGAGTAGGCAAAGACATCCGAAATGGCGCTGCATCAGACGATAGCGACGAAGAGCTGATGGAGGCAGTCTTCGGTTTGTCCAGTGTCGGCGTTAACAGCGACTGGAGTGAGGCAACAACTGGCGAGTGCTCTATTTTCCTTCAACATTCACGAACATTAACAAAGCGCATTACAGGTCACCGACCGTTACTTGATAAGAATGGCACTTCCTCAACTTTCTCTGCATATAGCACGGCTGTTGTTCGATCACATCCCCAGCAACCAACATCTACCCAAACCCCCAGCCTCTCTTCTATCCTCACCATCCGTCCTTCTCCCGACCCAAATCCGACTCTAGATCCCATCTTAAGCGCTTCTTCCATCTCTGCAAACTCGTCATCCCCATCAACCGCGCCCGCCGTTCCTGCAACTGATGTCCCAGAATCAACATTTAACCCCCTCGGTACATCTTCCATCGTCTCCATTGCATCTCTTGACTCCTACCATACTGCAGCTGCCTCCTCGATCATTTCTTCTACATGCGCCACTGGTGGAGGGTCCACCATCCGTTCCATCATTGGCACCCACACCGCACCCTTAGTACATCGCTTCACCCTCCTCAAACCGGGTGCGAAACCAAAACGGAATAGCGGCTGTATTACCCCGAGCGGCAGCACTGGCGAAGTAGCTACCGGATGGAACCCGCTTGATCTGTTCTTCTCAAGCGCGCTCCTGGTGACCAAATGTGACGTGTGTAGCAAGAGACTTGGGTGGAAACCTGTCTTAGAATGTGATGACTGTGGCTTGAGGTCAGTGTCGTAAAATTCTCCGGACTGCGATTTCTTGAGCGAATTGCACGCAGGGCCCACGTCAAGTGTGGCGAGGTCGCGCCACGGGATTGTGGAGTCCGCCCGACACGACACGATCTTCATTCTGTCTCCCCGCTGTCGAAAGTTAGGCAAAGCGCTTCGAACGCGAGCATGACTGCGAAGAATCTAGCAAGTTCTGCCAGATGATCTCTCCCAAACGCATTTTACGACACTCTGACGACCTTCACGAGCTTTAATTCCCCCATTTTGAGACCGTGTTTTTCCATAGCCATCGTGTTTCATCATCCATTGGTGGTTTACTTATCCTCCACAGTAACAGTAAATGAATATGGACGGCGAGACGTGCTGCACTACCTTCGTACCATGATGCCGAATCATCCAACTGTAGTAAGCTGTATATAATTGCCGCCAAGTAACTCATTGTTCTCTGGGTTATCGTCAGCATAACATACCTCTCCTGTAATCAACAATCCGTACGTCATTATGGACTTCTAGTTATAATCTTCAAGGTGTAGTTGTACACAATTGATAAACCCTGTGCACCTGAAGGAATTTTATGAGGATGGAAGAGACTTCTCTGCACAAGTATGGACCTAACCAGCTAATTTGATAGGTCCAGCGCCTCTGAAGGGCTGGGCACTCCATCCCCGCCGGGATACTGGTGGGATTTTGAAACCAGTATGGTGCGTAACCGGAGTTGGGTGAGGTCAAGATATACATGATCGTTGGAAGGGAACTCTGGTGAGAAAACATCGGCGCTTGAGGCCCTGTGCTGAGGCCAAAGCCTGGACGGTGTTGTCCTAATCTGTGTCGAAGACTTGATTGCACGGCGGAAGCAAAGTTGTAAATGTAAAAATTCTGGGTAGCGACATGCTTGATATCAGCGGAATGGGAGACTTTACAAATCAATTTGCGCCCCAGGAGGCACTGCTATAGGCCAACTACACACTCGTCAGATGGAGCGGGGTCTCAGATTACTTTGCACTCACCAGTGAGCATCATCCGGTAACAACTATGGATCTATGGCAGTCCAGTGAACTGGAACATCCTTCCAATACCACTGGTCTTTCGGTTGCGAACTCGGCCAAACTTTCCTTCGACAGATTTCCAAGAATGACAAACCCCCCAAAATCCTCTCCTTTGGGGATATATCCAAAATCACCAACACCGAATCGACGTGATGGAATACCGCCGCCCTCATTCCATACGTGATTAAGTGTATTAACTTCAAGGTTAGAAAGTCGTAACTGTCGAAGACTGAGCTTCGGCTGCTCGCCGTCATCACTGTCGTCGATGAGTGCTGCCACTCAGGATGAAAGAGGAGGGGAATCATTGTCTGCAGGGAGAAGCCCTCGAATTATCGCAACCAAGTGACCAACCCGGCCCCGCCCCGTGACATCACCCTCGAGCCCGCCAGCACCCGCTCCCCCGGCGCTCAGTGGGATATTCTGAGATCCCGATAAGCTATCAAGGCGCTCTCAGGTCAGGTGAATGCAATGTCGATGCTGAGGAGACGCCAAGGTCCAACATAGACGTATATCGGTGGATGTGCATGCAGACTACCGGAGCGACGAGAGACATTGTAGTAAATGTTAAGCCTGCCAATGAGGGTGGAGATCTAGAGCGATACCGCATACAACAAGCCCAGTCGTCATGCGCGTCAACCAGTCTACACCGAGCCCACGTACCTAAGATGACTGTGCTGCGTCTTCCAGCGAAGTGAAATCAAACATTGCATTCTCATCGGAGGCCCTACGCGTGAGCCGACGAGCCCATCCGGGGTCGGTTTCGTTCGTCATAAAATCATGGACTGAGCCGAGGGTCGAGGGTCCTTAGAGCCTATGTCAGGACCAGCGTGAAGATATATTTGATGAACGTAAACTATCACTCTTGAAATCTCTCCAAATTCCTGATCAAAGAGGGAGGAGCTGAGTCCCATCTTCCATTCATCTGTTCATTGAAATCAAGCAAAATTCGAGCACACAGTCGTGCTAAACTGCAAGTCAATCTCGATCAACACCTAACTGTGATTTGAGTCAACAACTGGTAACCGACCAGTAGCATTCACTCTTGTTACTCTGTGCAGTAACTGTCGATATTGGCAAGTCGAATCCAACTAAGTATATCATTCACCGGACCTGAACGCTCTGGATGAAAGTGAACAGTTGTCAAGAGTCTGATGAATCTAGTCGATTGATGCCTCACCTGAAGAGTTTCGAAAATTGGCAGAATTATACTCAGCGCTGCCGTTGCAGAAGGAAAACACGCTGCGCTCGCCAGGTCTTTCGCAAGCGATGTGATGGAAATGCCCATAGGAAGCGTACCTGCGGAATCGACCCTCGAACCTTTGACGACCTGCAAAGGCATCGCAGAGAATACAGTTCCTCTCAGGCCCAAGTTACGAGGCCTGGAATTTGTGGTACGTAGAATTGTAGGTTTTTAGACGATTTGCATTTGTCAGTGATGTGAACATACGCATCGGTTCGCTTGGACTGTATGTGAAACCCAGGCTTCATTTTACTGGTATGATGATCGATTCAACAGACATGCATGACCGAAATCATCGACTCATGCGCCGAACTTCAAAGTATGTACAATGAAAGTTGAGTCCCTCGTGGTCCTCCGTCAGCAACTTGTCCTTGAGCCCCGGATCTCGTCACCCAGTTCCAGCGCCCTCTTTCCTTCCAACCAAAGCATCGCCTCTACAAGAAGAAACAACTCTCAGGCAATTTCACAGAGTACTTCACGGAATATTTTACCTTCATACGTTTTTGGCACCACTTTCCTCGGAACACTGTCCCCTACATCTCTGCACCAAGTGAACCTAAAATCGTTGGTAGTTTGTTCAAGACCCGTGCGCACATCCACAACGTTTGCCTTCACACCAACATGCTTCAGTAGAAAAATGCAGCAATAAGTCATCCATCTGCGTCAGGATAAGGCTGTAGGCTTACAACAAGGGATTGGGAAGGGCGAGTCTGGGACAAGCTGCTGGTATGTAGAATGTGCGATGTGAGGCGCAGTATAGAGCCAATAGGGACGGGTCGAGCGAACGATATTCCGTCCAACGACAAGAAACGCACGGAGCCTCTCGTAAACACGCTTGCATTGGTGAATCCAAGCTTTACGCGTCCGTCAAAATCAGTAACCTAACAAGGAAAAAAAAGTTTAGATATTACCTCATACGCAAGCCTCATAAGATATCCACCGAAGATCTTTTGGTGCACGCTGGTCGCAAGTGAAGATAAACCGAGGTTCTGGATCAGACGCACTTACTTTCTTTCTTGAGGGAACATCAGCATACATTTCTCCATTCTCGTATCTCCCATCCATACTTTTTCGCCACTGCCAGCATCACTAGCGGAGCCAGTATCTCGTTCTTGCCCATATAAAAGATAGAACGAGTGTAGAGCTGCTGCTTCCGCCGAGCTTGGTGGCACGCGGGACAGTGCACGAAGGGCCCGCGAACGACGCTTCTCCTTTATCGCTGTTATTGACGGTGAGACTGTACAAACAAACGACTCTAACGGTACGCACATTCACCCATGGAGTGAAGGGCGCGCTCTTCCGGACTTGAAATCACTAATGGGTTGACTTCTCGTGCACGATGCGTGTTGGCATCCCTGCATACCATAGAAAACCGGCCTGCATGTGCATTCAATATCACCAGGATGAACTTCCGGGTACGAAGCACTGAACCTAAGAGCACGGTTACATCTGGTCGATCCATCCCAATAGTCTCCATCTTCACTGCGACCTCCATTGAACTTTTGCCAGTGGATATGACTTGTCCACTCAATCTAAGATCCCGGGTGGGGTTCAGCGGGGTCAGCATGTCCAATCTAAAGGGCGTCTGAGAAATTGAATCAAGGCAATATATGTCTGACCTATCCACCGAAGCCGTCACAATGTAAAACCCGTGCTCCTGTATCCGACCGAGGGTCTCCACGGTAGGACCGAGCATGTGCTTGTAAGAGATGGAGCCAGCAAGAGAATCGAGATGTTCCATCAACCTGTTTCAGGAAACCATCAGAAATGACAACGATAGTTGCGGACGCCGAAAGACTGACTTTCCGGTGCGAATACCACCAGATGCATTAGTATATTCCTCTAACAGCTGGGAAGATGACCCAAAAGGCAGGACGAGTTCAGCATACGAATCATGCATATTTCGAGGTATGAGTGGGTCATGAGATACCAGCGTTGCTTCTGCATCTCCGGTAGGTTGGGGAACAGCATTCAAGAGGGTCTCAGACCAAAGTACAGGTGTCCTCGTAGGCATGATGCTACACTTGTTCCTCAGTGAACCTCGGCAGGTGGTACCTGCACTCACGAGTGGTATGCAGGATTAGACCTTTTCCCTGCATAGAAGTGTGTATGATTGTATGTTGAATAAGACAACATGGGAAGACAAAAAACTCACTGACCGCCTTCAAAAGCATGTCCATAGCAGTGACATCCTGTTTCTCTTCGGCTACAGATCGTGCAAAACCCGCATTCCCTCGGATCGGGAAAGCTCGGACGGTGGGACGTGCAAGTGGACTTGTGCAACGAAACTGGCTTGATATACTAGTGCGACAGATTCTTGAATGCATCGTGAGAGAAGACAGTTCTCCATCCCCAGATAAGCAACTTTCAATAATTGCAAGTCCGAGTCCGCAGTATCATATGTACTTAAATTGCATGTTAGCTAGACACCTGGATCATGGATGTGCCAAGCTGAGAGTATCTCCTGCATTTTTGACCCACATCCTATCATATAACCCATAGCATCGAATGACGATGGCAAGTTCCGTTCTGTATTAAGTGACGCCATCCAGCAGACCCACCACAGGACCCTCAACAATCGCCAGCCAAACCTGTCATCTTACACCGAAGTATCGATTATGTAAATTTGACAGTGGACAATTTAGATTCTCCTCACGACTCTGCTTCAAGGAAGGAGATGAGAGCATACCTGAAAATCCCATGTTTATATCAAGGACAAATCATCGAAGCCAAAAGGAACAACTGCTTACCTCCCATCCACCCTCCACTTTTCGCCACTGTTGTCGAGCTGCTCAGCTAATTCCTTATTGACACCTACGACGACGTCCGCTTTATTGGTCCTCAGACTTAGCAAGGGGAAAGATCCCGCTAATGGACCTTTAGAGAAAATGTTCAGCTGCAAAGCTAATATCAGGGTGTAATCTCTCACCGATCGCAGAAGCGAATGGAGTCCAGGCAGGCCAGCGAACATCACCAGTGAGTCTGGTGGCGTAATAAGCTGCAGTAACCGAGAGGGACATGAAATGCTTACCTGCGGTAGCTTGCAAAGAGTGTCGGTGGTCAGTCTTTTGCTTTGATGGACCGAAACTCACTTCAGATCACCCTGGGCACCAATGTCTTTCAAAGGTATGAAGGACGATTCGATATTTTCACTTACCTTGAATATCACCAAGTCGCTTGCTCCTAACGATTGGAACAGCTCTGGTGCGCGGTCTTTCATTTGCCAATATGGCCAAGGAGTTGTCCAGAACTCCGCCAGAATGGACATGCCGCTTCGGTCCCCTCCAAGTGGAGTGTCCATCGGAACCGAGAAACTAAAGACACCTTGATCAATGTAGGTTTTCCAACGTGTCACCATGTGCTTGAGATGCCCATGTCCAGCCGAGGAGCTGCTATCGGAAGGGACAGCAGAGTCGAAGAAAGATTGATCCAGAAGTGAAGAGATAGTCTGACTGAAGTCAGCGGGAGTGACATCAGAGACAAACCAAGGAATTAGCTTGGGGCTAAACAGATGGGGGGCTGTCAATTGGCGGAGAAGCGCAGCGATACAACTCACTGAAAGAATATTTTGGACACATATGGTGTGTATGTCACCAGGAAATCCGCAAAGACGAGGTCAGTGAATAGCTTGCACAAAGAAGATGAGGGTTACGGAGAAGGCACATCTGTTTTTGAGATATACCTCAAATCCAGCTGTACAACAATCGGTCCGTGAACTGTAAGCATTGTGCTATCATAGATAGAGGAGTTTACCATTATCAAGAACGAAGTCCACTCTCCCTCCTGCCATTGACTTGAGATGTTGCCACACTCTTTCCTGATCATCTTTAAGAATAAATTTTTTTCTTTCCGCCTGTGCCTCTTTCCCGACAGACTGCAATTTGGCAATATCGACCGACGAGATATGCGTTAGAAGCGATAAATCCTGTGGATATATTCACACGAATTACAACGTCCGACAGATGACAAACCACAAAACGTACAGTGGCATTACCCCTGTCAACAATATGCTGGTATAACTTCGATCAGCACGAGTACTGATTGATTGACTGACCACAAACACATCTGGATCATTTCTTGAAACAAGACCGCAAGCTTGTCACCATTATCCGAAACACCTCCTTCAATTTCCAATCCGTGCATGGTGGTAGCGATTTCTGCAATACAATCTAACAATCTGACACTGAGATGACATTAATTTGCGTACGAAGCATTGAGGCTTTTGATTGTTTAAAAGTCTTCACTTTCTGTGACAAGAAAGGATCCCAGTTATTCCAATGGACGGTTTGGGCGAACATTGAACGAAGGAAACGATAGCTATCATTGTATGAAGATGCTTCACTTCGATTGACATTGGATGCACTCACAGATAGCACCTGCGAGACGTACGTCAGTCAAGGTTCCAGGATTACTGCCATTGAAACGTACTCCGCAAATAGCCATGGTGCTGTGAACCAGGTGTTTTTCCTATTCTCAGTGAGACGCGCCAGTTCAGAATTGTATACTTTCACATGCGGGTCGCCATCCGCAGGAATAGATCTGTAAACCAGTGTCTAATTCCCTACAGAATAGATGTGGTGGACAACAAGACTGACTCAAGTGGATGATCCCGAGCCATCTGGTATTTCAGCTTGCTAATCTGCTCGATGATGCCCTTGCCTTCAGCAATCTTGGCAGCCAAATTCTGTTGTGGATTGACTTGCTGGAAATCCAGAAAGCACACATGACAGGCATTGTGAAGTTCATCGATCACGCCAGTGATAATGACCGGCCATCGTCTAATCACAGTTTCGTATCTATCGAGATTCTGAATGAGGAGATGTTAAACGATCTGTACTGTGCACCTCACGAAAATCTGCAGGAAGTGGGGGATAGGTCAGGAGCTGCTAATAATTCTCAGGAACTAACCCTGTTTTGTCGGTAGGGTCATATGGAGGATATGGAGGATTGAAAGCCATGGAACACAAAATTGGCGATCGGAGAACCGTCTGCCTCAAGCCACGTGATAGCTATTACAATGCGCGACACTTGTCCCAAACTTGTAAGTAGCATGGATGCGTCGGCCACTTATCCACCTTCTTTCCGTTCGACCCCAGCTCTCTCCAATGATCAAAGCAGTTCGAGCGCCATCTCCACGCGAACAGACATCATTCCAGTGCTTCACCGGATCTCAGCAGCACTAAACGGATATTTACCAATACCAGAAACAGCGTTTGTAATGACATGCAAAAGGATTCAAACTTTGCTTCTGTTTTCTGTCGGGCAGGGCACAACGGCCCCGCAACAAATCGCGGTCAATTGATATTCATTTCTTCTTTTTATCTTCAAACAATCTCATCACTCCATTCAGCTTGTAGGTGTGGTGGAGGTAAACAACTTTTGATATACTAAACAGTGTGCATATTCTCATCCGTGTTCCAGAACGTCGTCATTACCTTCGTACTCCGCGTTTTCCCATCCATAGTCAAACATTTTGCGCAACCCACCTTTTCATGGCTATCCAGTCCACTCACCCTCATCTCTCTCCTTGAAGCGGTGGATACACATATCTGTAAATATGCAGATTTTACCTTACAGCGTTCGTCCACTCTTCTTTCTTCGACGATTTTCTCAGCCCATGCACATTTCAGTGCGTATGGCGGCGATTTATCAGCTTCTTCGTGATAATGAACAAGTGGCGATGTTGTTCCCATCTTCCACTATCCCTAATGCTACACCGCAGCCATATTCCCTCGAATTAGACTCGTCATTCTCGGAGCTGTTCGCCAATGGCACGCCCAAAATTCACTGTCAGACGCGCTATCCGGTATCTCAACAACTTGAACTTCCCAAGTCCTCTGTGCCTGTAATTCGCTCTTGTCAAAACCTCTCAGAACCTTTACACCAATCACTCTCTGAGGCCACGATATCGCTCCATAACCAGCTGCCGCCGCCTTTCTCTAGATCTTGTGGTGCCCTCTCAGTCCAGGGTTCTCCTTCTGCTCAAAGCGCCAGCACCAAACAAGCTTTGTTGCAAGACACGACCAGGATACTGTCGCCTTCCTTGTTCACTCCTGATTCGAATGCTTATGCGCCAACAAGGGGAACCGAGACCCCGACGTCTCTCGCCGCACCCGACTCTCCAGAACTTCAACAAGCTAGCTCATGTTCTTCTCCCTTGTCAGACGTAGTACCTCAGCCCCAAGCACAGTCCTCAAGTCCCTTTTCTTCTCCAAAGTTCGCAGTACTCGATGACCCGTTCTTCAATACATTTCACATTGCGACGGAAACTTTCTCCCCAAAGCTAGAATGCACTCCGGACTCATCGCGAGCTCGCCGTTCGCGAATGCGGACTCGTGGATACTCGATTGGTACCGGATCAATTTTTGCGACGGACGTGGCTCTTTCATTACCTCCCAAACTTAAAGCGCCCGAGAACAAAAAGAAGGATGACGTACCTACGGCGCTGGTCAAGAAGATCCGAGGTCACTCGAAGGATCGAGTTATATCAGATAACATTCATCGTATTGCGGACAGTGCACGGGGGAAGAGAGTGGTAAGCATGCAATCAATGAACAAGGAGAATCTGGAAGTGGAAGAGTAGTAGATCCATCATGCAACACACTCTGGCTGCAGTTGGAATTTCAAGATAGCCGGGTGAGTCTTGCAGGAGCATTTGAACTCGATTTTTCCTGGTAAGGTCGACGTCACGGTAATGTATTGCATAGGCGGCAACCCATAAAGGTAGATTATGAAGTTTCTCGAGAGACTCGGGCATTGCTTGCTGAATTCTGCGCCTCGTACTGCTTCGGTGTAAGCGCCTTCTGTACCTATATAGTCAATATGTTGAATTATACGAAGAATGGCGGCAATAATAACCTGTGAAAATGCATGCATCTGGGCAATTTCTGCCTTGAGAATATCGTTGACTGTCGACTTACAGCTGGACTCCAGTGGCTCTAGCTACATCCAGCAGGCTCTCACTTACCTTGACGATGCCTTGCTAATATCGACTTCCCTTCGAATGCCTAACTTACGATCATAAGCAGTCTGATGAGAACATGGTAATCTATGTACACGCACTTCACTGACGACGACAATCGAGTAGTTCTCCCCACATCCATTTGATTGGTCATTAACTTCCAGGTGTGTAACAGGAAGAGCGTTTGTGATCGCGGTTTCGATGTCTTTCATGTTCACAGGCATGGTAGTGGTGATCTGATAAGATGTCGGAGTTAGCGCAGATGAGTCTCTTCCACTAACTTGAACACGGTATGGATCCTGCAGCGCCCACGTATCCTGAGTTATACGAAACTGCTTTGAACTTTCCTGCTATCGATAACCATGCTCACCCGCTTCTCCGGGCTGAACAGCGCGAAGATGTCACATTTGAAGGTCTGATATCCGAAGCACAGGGAAATGCACTTGTCGAAGATGCTGTACACACGCTAGCCTGCTATCGTGCAACCCACCAGCTCTCCGGACTTTTTGGAATGAAGGACGCCACTTGGGCGGAAATCAAAACTTGGAGATCTCAAGTAGATTACCTTGATCTTTGCAAGCGATGCATTGATCCCACTGGAATTCAATGCATTTTGCTTGACGATGGGCTTGACGATGGGGGCATGGCAGAAACGATTCCTTGGCATGATCAGTTCACCCATGATTTTTCTCGACGAATCGTCAGGATCGAGGTTATGGCCGAGGTGAGGGGCCGTTGAATCATACGTTCGACATCGGGCTTGAATCTCTTATCAGAGAATTCTTGATGAAGTCGTCAGAACCTTCCTCGAAGCGGACAATTTACCTCCGTTTTTTGTTTTCGAAGCATTCGGAAAGCAGTTGACAGAAAACCTCACCGCGAGCGCCAGGGACCCCCATGTAGCGGGCTTCAAATCCATAGTATGCTACCGCACAGGATTGGATGTTGCCCCTGGGGACGCGGGCCCTCAGCCCGAACTTCTGGGTGCAGTTTTAGAACTGTTAGCCCAGTACCAGGAAAAGCAGCGCATTCGATTGATAAATAAAATTTTCAATGATCATGCAGTCCGAATTGCTCTTGAAGTTGCTGGAAACTACCATAAACCAGGTGCATTGGTTTGAATAACTTCTCCATTGTTATCTAATATGAGCATATTCCAAGTGCAGTTTCATACAGGTCTCGGTGATAACGATATCAACCTCCTTCGTTCTTCGCCGTCACACTTGCAGCCGATAATCAAAGCCTACCCTCAGACAACGTTCGTGTTACTACATTCGTCGTATCCATACACTCGCGATGCGGGCTACCTGACTGCTGTTTACTCGAATGTTTTCCTTGATTTCGGAGAAGTACTGCATTAATCTCTCCGATCTTCCTGATGGCACCCATGAATAGGTGTTTCCTCTTGTCTCTGGCCATGGGCAGCGATCGATAATCAGACAGATTTTGGAGCTCAGTCCCACTAACAAAATCATGTGGTCCAGTAAGTCCCTACTTTTTGAGTTCCTCTTGGAGGGCCTAAACAGTCACAGCGGATGCACATTGGTGGCCCGAATCATACTATCTAGGAACGATTCAGGCGCGTGAAGCGTTGTATGAGGTGAGTGAGCTCGGAAATACTCTGAAACGTTTCCGATTGCTTCTTAGGTGCTCAGTGAGGTCGTAGGATCTCAAGAGCTGTCTGAGGCAGAGGCTATCACGATCGTGGAGAACGCTCTATTTCATAATGCAAACAGGATTTACAACCTGGGCCTTCTGCCACATGGACGTAATATTTCTTAAGGGTAGTTCTGGTGGTTTGGTGTATAGGGACACGTATCTAGGACGTTGTCATGTATCAAGCAGAAATATCAGATGCGTGGCAGTTCAAACTTCGTATAAGCTTCATAGACGGAGAGTCACGTGTATCGCCACGTCTTGGTGACACGTCACGACTTTCATTTTCTGATAAATAGCATCAAGAAAATCTTGGAACCGCATTGCGTTCTTCTCCTCGTCGTTCTCCTCCGCCTCCTCGACAAACATGGCTCGTCCTCCGACGCGCACTCAATCACAGCGCCTCTTATCTTCTCTTTCCGTTGCTTTCCTCCTCCTTGTAGCCCTTCTCTGTCTCACTGCGCCTCCTGTGAACGCTACCGACCCGCCCAATCCTGAGTACGGCACCGTCATTGGTATCGGTATGTTCATTTTACTGTCTTACTTTCAAGCGTGTCCTAATATATCTTCCAGATTTGGGAACAACGTATGCTTGCCCTTACCCTTCACTGCCATACACTCTACTGACGTTTTTGATGTGATGACGCTAGTTATTCTTGTGTTGGGTAGGTGATCACGTTCTTTAGCGTCTGACTTGCTCTGAATCAGCTCTTCTCAGTGTCCAACAAGGCGGAAGGGTGGAAATCATCGCTAATGACCAGGGCAACCGGATAACTCCTTCATGGGTTAGTTTTACGGATGATGATCGACTGTGCGTGCTTTTCCTGCTGGAGTTTTCCCCTCACATCTCATTCTTGCTTTTAGAATTGGCGACAGTGCAAAAAACGCTTACCCCAGCAACCCTTCAAATACTGTTTTTGACGCAAAACGCTTAATCGGACGCAAAGTTGGTGATGCCGACGTCAAGCGTGATGTCAAGCACTGGCCTTTCAAATTGTCCGAGAAGAATGGCAAACCTGCCATTACTGTTAAGCACAAGGGAGAGTTCCGCGACTTTGTAGGGCCCTTTCATACTACTCGATTCTTGATCCTGACCTTTGATCTTCAGACTGCCGAGGAAATCAGTGCCATGGTCCTTGTCAAGATGAAAGAGACTGCTGAGGCCTACCTCGGCCACAAGGTCACTCATGCCGTTGTCACCGTCCCTGCCTGTAAGGTGTTGTTTTCCGTGTTTTCAAAGTTGCCTGACCGAATGTCTTGAAGACTTCAATGACGCACAACGCCAAGCAACCAAGGATGCCGGTACCATCGCCGGGCTCCAAGTTCTGCGCATCATCAACGAACCTACCGCCGCCGCCATCGCATACGGGCTCAATAAGAAGGGTGGCGAATCCCAAATCATCGTCTACGACCTCGGAGGAGGT